>JABMIG010000339.1:0-134832 GCA_013187285.1 Cyclotella cryptica | reverse complement strand
CAAGAAAAAATCTTGATTCACTAAATTATGTCGGGCAACGATGACATCGACACATGGCGGCAAGCTCACCTCCGCCTAACCTTCGCTATCGTCAAGTCACGCGACAACATTGCCAAAGAGCTTGCAATAAGACGGTACCTACTGGAGGAAATCACGCGAGGCAAGGCTCTACCTGTACCGACTCCCAAAAAGGCTGCGTCAAAAAGTAAGAATGGGGCGGGTCCTGCTGCCAATGGCAATGAAGCAAAGTTGAAGAAAAAGCCGGCGTCGAAACCGGGTAAGACCGAGGAATCAACCAAGACGATGGTAGTGAGCAAATCATCTGATGTTAAAAAGATCAACGATGCCAAGAAATCTAAAGATGATGGCGCCAAGAAGGCCCCACATAAAAAAGCCAACGTGACCAAGTCAAAGCTCGACGTGCCACTCATGACAACAGAGATTCTATTGAACAACAAGGTGCTGCCCATTACAAATGATGTTGGTGAAATCGCAAATGAAACATCGTCTGGCTCTGATGGCGAGGGAAACGAGGATGCTTTGCGTGTCGATTGGAACCAAAGTGTTCCTTGAACTATTGAATTGAACACAAGCACGTCGGCCATCATGTTGGGTGAAGATTGTTGTTTTGGCCACTGATGGGGATAAAGTTTCAAAGAGTAAAAGTTCAAGCTAGACCTGTGGATGTTGATGCTTGCTCGGTGCCTTCATTTGTGTCTACATAAGATGCTATCGAGAATGAAATGGAGCATTACATCACAGATGTATCGCAATAAACATCTGAAACTTTCTAATTTTCCGACATGTCATTACAAATCTGTTCCATATAAAAATGTCAATTGTCAAAAAATTAATCCCCAACTGCCTTCTTTTTATTAATACGACTTGTCTCTCATATTTCTGTTGAGATTGCGTTTGCAAGTGGCTGTGTACAATCGACAAGTTTGAACCAAATACAGTGATAAGTGAACGAACTGTTTGATACTGAAACAATACCTTGTCCACCAATTCTGGGAAATTTCCACACCCAAATCCATCTGCTTTTAACAGATCTGGAAGAACACCTATTCTGTTTGAATATTTTCCAGAATCAATACTTGATTTCAAGAATCTCATTCACATGCAATGATTATGACAGCTTTACATTCAAGAGGTTGTAGCACGATATCATTTGCTGTCATCCCTGAATATTTGTCAAAGGGGTTCATGCTTTTAGTGAAGGATGCTGACCAACCACCATCTTGTGAGACAATTTGTCAGTGGGTATATTGGATGGACTTTGAGCAAGACAAAATAAATAAGTCGCATTATGTGGATGTTCATGAGAAACCAGAGCAGGTATTGCACAGAGTGGGATCTGCATTTCAGTCAAGAGACTTGCGTTGGGGAATGGAGCTGTCTAAAGAATCAGGTCAACACATAAATCAGAAGAGAATGGTGAGTTATGTTTTGATCAAGAAGCTGCAAAGGCGGATTTGGTTGCTTCGCCTTTAGTAAAAACATTTGCTTCTAGATGTCCCAAGGGCTATTGGACTGGCAGCCATACATTTCTCACGTAGGGGACATGCCAGATTGTTCAAAGCAAAGCTAGGGAGTGTATTTGAGCTTATTTCCAAATTTCTGTTGTTATGTTACTGATCCAGACCTCAATAATAAGTCACAAAACAGTTATGGTCAGTCATGACTCACCCAGGACAGATTACAATCAGATAGCGTGTCACATCATTGATTCATGTCCCATGAAGGTAACAATGTGACATTATGATTTCATGATGTGACACACAGTAACCCCCAGTAATCAGCTGCTGGTTATTATGGTATTGCTGTGGCCCATTGGCAGTATTGACAGAGTAATCAGTCATTACTACTTTATTTGTAACCAAGTCCTTGAGTATTCCTATCTATTTGATCATAGCAGTTGATATGCTAAGAAGCAAGAGAATGATGTCTTTCACTTGAGCATTTGATGTCTGTCAGACTCTCTTAATTAAGTCTCCCAGCTGGAATTTGTATGTGAGCAGCTTGGCGGCAAAGCTTTGTTCACTACACAAATCATACTGAAATGGAGGGGGTGTTGCAAACTCTATACAGGAGAACAGTTCTAAGGGTCAAGAAGATCAAGTCCAGTTTTGATTCAGAAGTTAATTATTGCATCTCTCAGAAACTTTTGATGACTGAGTTGGTTAGGAATCTAGAAAGTTTAGGAGACTGACAAGGGCATATGCATTAGGTTACAATGCTTTTGAAGTCGGTTATTGCTAAATGAGGAGGAGTCAATGTACATAATTCTCACAAGACCACTGAAAATGATGTCAAGCTTCAAAACTTGCAGGTTGATGATGGATTATGATGGCAACAGTGTCCTTAATGTTTCGTTTACATCAGGCTTAGAACTTGGTAAGAGAAAAGGAGAGGATGACGTCATTGGGGGTGCATAATGTGTCATCAAATGCTATAAATTAACAACCAAGCCACTGAGTTTTATTTGTACTTACCTCATTTTTACGCTTGGTCAATTCAACTGTACATTTATTTCAGCTAAAAATTCATCTTTTCAAAATTTATCCTTGCACTTACTTTGAGCAACTGAGTCACAAGGACAGGTGATGGCAGCTTTCCATGCATATCTAGTTTCAGCAGCATGTCTGAGGTCTAGGCATTGCAAGACTGGAAGCCCATCAAGTCAACCTTCTAGATGAACTGAAGTTCAGTAAGCTGTGAGCACTAAATGAGAGGTAACTGCACCAAAAACAAATTATAAACCATTGCAGTTCAAATAAACTAAACTGCACTAAACTGTAGGAGTACAATGACCATGTGTAGCTTCCCAAACCCTCCCTTGCTTCACAGTGCACTCAACTGTGAGCCAGCTTATTCCAATGTCTCTGCACAGCTTGGAAGTGTCCAAATCCAGTGACAAAGCATCAAGGTTTTGATAAAGGTATTGTGCTCATTGTCTGCTTGAAGGTTGCATTCAAATACCATTATCCCTTCCTTCTTAACTCACGGAGAAAAAACATTTGCACTCAATGTTCTAGTTTTTCTGCCAATGCTCCTGCTGTTGCAAAAAAAAACAAGCACACTGCTGCTACAGAGCCCAGCCACTATTTGTTGCTCCACATGCAGCCTGTTACCTATGATGGTACATGTACATCAAGTCTTGTAACATTATCACTACTCCAGTGAGCTTAGTTTCAGTCCCTGATAACATCACATGTTTCTGTGTGACAATAGAATATGCAAGACACATCATTCAAGTACACTACTGTGTCTATGCTACTCTTCCTACTTTGTAGGTTCCTTGCATTGGAATATTCAGACCAACAAGAACAATCCACATACTTTGCGATTAATGGTGCTTGTTGTGTTGTGATGCTGTGTGTGGTGAGTTTTATGGTGTTTCGTCAGAACTCAGCAACCAACCGGAGTTAGTGGGGGCTACACATATGGGTGTGTTGCTGGGAATGAGGAGAAACAAATGCAGATGTGTTTAGAACCTCTGGGGTCATTTTACTACCTGAAAACACAAATGTCCACAAAATTGGGAAAAGATGTCTTATAATCCGTGGGGTCTTACAAACCGTGATATACGGTAGTTCACACCTTGAATTTTAAGTTCGTATCCTTACAGTCAAAGCTGTCTGGTGGGCTTGAGAACTTTCATCATCCAAAGTGTTCCTCTGACTTAACAGATGCATATCAGTGAACTATTTCACTGCTACAAAAGTGATAATTAAATTTTTTCTTATTGTGAACTAGTTCACTGTTAGAATCATACTAATTCCAATGATCTTATCACTGAACCAATGACCATTTCTGAGAAAAATGAGAAACAATGATCATCCATAGCTTAATTTAGAGTGATAAATCCACACTCACATTTACAATTGCTTACTACTATTATTTACTGCATGTCTATTCTAGCCTAATTCCCCTCATCTATATTGAATGGCCCACCTACCTAGTGCTATCGTACTAAAGTATGCTATTGCTATTAAAGCACACAACATACCATTGTTTCCTATTACTTTTTCTAGAATTATATACCCACAAACATCCTCTCAATCCCATCATAATCAATGATCACATGGGTACTCCTTGTTATTCCCACCCCTAAACTGAATTGGAAAAAAAGAAGGTAAAGGAGGAACTCTTATTCATCATCAAATCAACTCTATTTGATGGATTCCAAATGAAATGAAATATCCCAATCACCATTCAGGACTCACCAGAAGAATGGAATTACAAAAGATGTGTGCTGAAGACAGAATGCCAACTTTGAATATAGTGTTATGGAATTCATGGCATTAATGTGCATGCTTGGTGATGGTTTTGTGTTTTTTTCATGGAGTGATGAGAGACACCTGCTTAAGTTGCATACATTGGCATGCTTGGTATGTGTTGGGGGACAATGGCATCCATTTTTCTAGGTAAGTCTTGAATGTCTGGTACAACTTCTTGAAATTATTAAATAGGCATATAGCTTTCAACGGGAAAATTGACATGAAGGAGGCTAAGTATTCTTTTTGGAACTAATGATGCTAAACCTAAATTACATCTGGGGGATAAATAAGCTTTTTTCAATTTTCTACAGGAGTTACGTAGGAATTGACCAGCTAATGGTGAACTAGTTCACTATAAGGATTTTAGATAAGGAAAGTTAGTAGTAGGGAGCTAATTTTAGAAAAGGAACTGCAATACTACATGGGATTCCAATGTGCCGCAGTGACACCATGACCATGTGACACATTGATTCCTAGCAGCACTTGCATTGTTAGGCTTTTGTTCTCTGTAAAAGTCCTACCTGCCTGTGCTTCAAGGGACTGAATGTCTGCTTTTTCTTAACTTGCAAGAATGTCCCCAAGTTTTGCAGACACAGATGGTGACTTTTCTTGAACAATGCTCTCAAACTCATTGATTAAGCTTTGCACTGCCACAAGTTGCATCACTTTAAGACTCCTTCCGTTTTCGTATTAATTTTCTATCCACACCCAATGCAGTGTTGCACCTTCCCAATGTGCCACACTTGAAGTGCTTCTGGAGAAGCTCAGGCTGAAGTCACTGAGCATTTGCAACAAACCAATTGTAATCAGTTCAGGTAACCACATTGGACAGTGCCACAGGTTGAATTACACTTCAGCTCTTGATCTTTCACACTACATATTCATTACAAACAGCCTGTTTAGTGCCGTACCGGAACTTTTTCAGAACACAGCCACTACCAGTTGAGTGTCTTTTCTATACCAATTCTCCTTACCTCTGGAGTGTCCATGTAGATATCACAACCAGGATTCCATCATTGACATTCACTACCCAACTCACAGAGCCATATAGCATACTTGTAATGTTTTTAACCATGTTAGTCACATGTGATGATTCTGTCAGGAAATTTGAGCGCTTGAAACCAGTCATGCATACTTGGATCTATCCATGTTTGGCTTGATTTCCCATGCTGACTGCAGAATGTTAGTTCTGGGTAGTCACTTTGCTTTACTTAGGTCTTAGGTTCTATCATCCACTCATTGTTCTCAACCATTTTTTATGCTTGTGGTAAACTTCAACTTGATTTTCTGCTGCATCTACTGATACCATGGGTTGCTTGTCATTCATGACTTTGATCTCTTGTGTATGCAGGAATCCAGCAGTGGTGTCTGTGAGTGTCGGTTTGGACTTTAAGATGAAGGCAGATTCAAGTTGAATGAGCCAAATTTCAGTCTTTAAGATGAAGTTAGGTTCAAGATGAATGAGCCAAATTTCAACTACCATCATTTCAATGTGTTCATACTTGCTATGCATGCATGTTTTTCTTCTGTTTCTGCAATTTATGCATCATACTCCTTGTTCAAATCAGATGCCTCTTCAACTAAAAATTCACCTTGATCCCTGGCCTCTGACTCCACTTTCAATATAATGTGGGTGTATCATCATCATCATATCATTACAAATTACTTGAACTCATTTTCATTTCTTGTTCATCATGTACATGGTCAACTCTTCCTTGTGCACATTTAGTCATATCTAGTCAACTGATTGGAGGCTCCATCATCATTTGAGACTTTGTCAACAATAACAAGTATAGTGGCATCGACAGTGAGAACATCTTGACAGCAATATGGTGAAACCAAACAACTGCATGAGACCCCATTGCCCTTCTGTGATACAGGACTCCACATCATGTACCAATGACTGGAGTGGTTGTCAGCATACCCAACAAACTCAATGGGCACTCCTTGATCAGCAAGCTTCCCATCTTTACTGTATTTGACCTGTCTCCAACTTACCAATATGTTTGCATGACCTGGGGTTGTGCCCATTTTGGATTCTGCATGTTCATCAACTGCTACTGAGTTTAATAATGCCCATATCAATGACTATATGTTACCAAGGGCTATACTATACACAAGTACCTCATTTGCTGCTAAGATATGAATTCTATTGTTCATGTTTTCATCATTGTATATTGCCCTTGTATACCCAGCTATGGTTGAAAACTCAATTTCAAAAAGCTGGATTACTGTTGAGTGCAGTGCACTGAGAACTTCTCTCAGGATTCAACTATCATTCAGATCCTCTTGCACGATCTTCAAGCCTCATATTTTCTCTTGAAAAGTCCAAATCATTATACTCCCCCAACATGACCACTTATACATGAAAGTGCACAGGGTCTACCGTATATCTTGGTGTTGAGGAACCAGCAAATGTCAAAAGATACTTTAAAGCTTACCATATAATATCTGCAAAGCTAGCGATGCTAACATGGGTAAAAAATAAATGTTTCCTTTCAAGTTACCTCTATTGCAAAATGATACGTAATGACGTGGCAAAGCCTCAAATTTTTTGCCCGTTTCTACTTGCCACCAAAACAAATTTGTATGTATGATGTGTGGTGTCTGTGCTGTGTGTGTGGTGAGTCTAAGCAAAAAGTGCATAACTCAGCAACCAACCGGAGTTTTGGGGAGGAAAACATAGGGGCATGTAGCTGTTGATGAGGAGAATTGATTTCAGACGTGTTTAGTATCTCCGACGCAATTGAACAAGGTGAAAACACCAATGTCACCAAAATTGACAAAACATATCTTTAACTCCGCGGCTACCTCAACACCGAGATATACAGTAGATGAAGTCAGTCTATAGCTTATAAAAATGGAAGGGAGTATATGCTGTATTCATCATGCTGTAAATGCTCCTTCTAGAGCAGTATGTGCCATCCTTTCCCACTAATCAATGATTATTGAGGGCATGATACCAGGTTCTGATCTCAGCCATTTCAAGACCATCAACAATATTACGTAAATATTTTTGTTGATACATTGGATGTGCTTGTTGGTGTTGAATTCATTTGTCTGTAATGAAGAAGTGATGTCCCAAAGACTTGAAATGCAATGCGTAGGACAGACACACATTTGGTATGTCTCTGATGTCATTAGTGAACAACATAGAACATATTGTCTCAAATGTGCATTCCTGGCTAATGTACCAATTCTAGCTGCTTGCATTGTTATTGCCAATATTGGAAGGATATCTTGCATCTCCTAAAAATTACAGACATCAACATGCTAATTGTAGTGTATTACTGTGCAGAGAAGATCCTTATGCCCCCAGCCATAGAAAGGGTGAATCAAGGTGGCTGGTGGAAGAACCTATGTGAGGTAAAATATTAATCTGTGCTTACCATGACATGATATAACAAATGGAAGCGTATGCCACTTTGAGCTGAAGGATATGTTTTAAATACAAGAGAAGGGCATGAAATATAAAATAATCAGGCACGGTACATGCCTCTTCCCAACATATATTGTTGTTTGTCATTTGTCTTTTTGTTTAGCATTTGTTGTTTGTTGTCATATTATTTCTAGACTCATAATGTGGGGGCCATCATGTTGGAACAGTGCCCTTTTTATATTAACTTGAAATTATATTAGGACTTTGGATAAAGAGGACAGAGGTAATATGTGTATAAATATAATGCAAATACCTTGCTAGAAGTCATAATGCTTTGATGTTAGGAAGTACAACTTATGTTTGTATTCAAGTACCATAGCATTATTTGCCCATTGACCTTGACCTTATTTACTTCAAAGTCTTGGTTGCCAAAGCTGCTGGTTTTATTAAAGAGACATAATTCTGTTCCTGTTATCTTTCAGTATATTAACATATGCTGGATTTGAGCATCAATACTCCATCTATCTTTTGATGTAAAATCTGATACTTTTCCAGCCTTGATGAAAATTTCATTTTAATGTTCTGCTTGTTACTAGTAACTTTCAATTTAAATGATCGACTACAATTAATTATTAATGTTATGTTCTCCTACTTACAACAGATAAGATGCAAAAACCAATTGAATTGAACATACATAGAAATATTTCTTTCATACACATTTGTGGTAAACATAAGACTTGACTATTGCCTCAAGACTGTGAAGCCGCAAATAGCAGACAGAGAGAAATCTTTAAGGATATTAAGTCTTGTTGTAGTAGTAGTAGTAGTAGTAGTAGTAGTAGTAGTAGTAGTAGTAGTAGTAGTAGTAGTAGTAGTAGTAGTAGTAGTAGTAGTAGTAGTAGTAGTAGTAGTAGTAGTAGTAGTAGTAGTAGTAGTAGTAGTAGTAGTAGTAGTAGTAGTAGTAGTAGTAGTAGTAGTAGTAGTAGTAGTAGTAGTAGCAGTAGCAGTAGCAGTAGCAGTAGTAGTAGTAGTAGTAGTAGTAGCAGCAGCAGCAGCAGCAGCAGCAGCAGCAGCAGCAGAAGTAGCAGCATTGTTAATAATGTTGTTGTTGTTGTTGTTGTTGTTGTTGTTGTTGTTGTTGTTGTTGTTGTTGTTGTTGTTGTTGTTGTTGTTGTTGTTGTTGTTGTTGTTGTTGTTGTTGTTGTTGTTGTTGTTGTTGTTGTTGTTGTTGTTGTTGTTGTTGTTGTTGTTGTTGTTGTTGTTTGTTGTTGTTGTTGTTGTTGTTGTTGTTGTTGTTGTTGTTGTTGTTGTTGTTGTTGTTATTCCATTATTTTCGTTCCATTCATTGTTGTTGTCGTTCATTCGTTCGTTTATTTTCATTTTTTTTTCCCGTCCGCCTTCGTCCTTTTTTCTTTTTCCTTTCCGTCCGTTCCGTTATTTATTCCTTCTTCCGTTGTCATTTTCTATTTATTCCATTTATTCCATTTATTTTTTTTATTTATTTATTTTATTTTATTTATTCCATTCCATTTATTCTATTCTATTTATTCTATTTATTTATTTATTCCATTTATTCCATTTATTGTCTATTTATTCTTTATTGTTCCATCGTTGTCCATTCATTCCATTCATTCCGTTCATTCCATTCGTCCATTTCCATCCAGTCCGTCCATCCATTCCCCGTCTATTTCCTCCATTCCGTTATTCTCCGTTGTCCTGTTGTTATTCCATTGTCATTGTCCGTCCTTCCGTTCATTTATTTATTTGTTTATTTATTTATTTCTTTTATTCCATTATTTATTCCATTTTGTTATTCCATTTATTTTATTTATTCATTTATTTATTTTATTCCATTTATTTATTTATTCTATTTATCATTCCATTTATTCCATTGTCCATTCCTCCTTCCGTCCGTCGTCCGTCCGTCCGTCCGTTTTCCATTGTCCGTCCATCCTCCTCGTCGTCCATTTATTCATTTCCATTCGTTTTCCGTTATTCCATTATTTATTTATTTATTCCATTTATTTATTTATTTATTTATTTATTTATTCCATTGTTATTCCATTCCATTCCATTTATTCATTCCATTCCATTTATTCGTTTATTCCATTTGTTATTTATTTATTCCATTTCGTCCATCGCCATCCGTCCTTCGTTCATTCCGTCCGTCCACCCCGTCGTCGTTCGTCGTCGTTCCGTTCGTTCGTTTGTTCATTGTTGTCGTTCCATTCCATTTGTTCCTTTGTCCATTCCATTCCATTCCATTCCATTGTTGTCCTCCATTCCATTCCATTCCATTCCATTCCATTCCATTCCATTCCATTCCATTCCATTCCATTCATTCCATTCCATTCCATTCCATTCCATTCCATTCCATTCCATTCCATTCCATTCCATTCCATTCCATTCCATTCCATTCCATTCCATTCCATTCCATCCATTTGTCCATTCCATTCCATTCCATTATTCCATTGTCCATTCCATTCATTCCATCCATCCATTCCATTCCATCCATTCATCGTCCATTCCATTCCATTCCATTCCATTCCATTCCATTCCATTCCATTGTTGTTCCATTCCATTCCATTCCATTCCATTCCATTCCATTCCATTCCATTCCATTCCATTCCATTCCATTCCATTCCATTCCATTCCATTCCATTCCATTCCATTATTCCATTCCATTCCATTCCATTCATTCCATTCCATTCCATTCCATTCCATTCCTTTCTTCCTTCCTTCTTCATTCCTGTCGTTGTTGTTGTTGTTGTCGTTGTCGTTGTCGTTTGTCATTGTCGTTGTCGTTGTGGTTGTTGCTGTGGTTGCTGCTGTGGTTGCTGCTGTGGTTGTGATACTGGTTATGGATGTGGATGACTTCTTTTCATATAATTCTGAATTGCCTTCGGAGTTGTGTAGAATTGGTGAACTTGTTGTTATTTTGCACTATTAGCTCAGTATTAAAGGTATTTATTTTTTCAGGACCAGATGTGGGGTTAGGGGGGATGTTACAGTCTAGCAGGACTTTAACATGACATGGTGGTTTGTTGTTGCCAAACATTTGGGAAACATATGTTTATTTCAGTCACTTGTTCCTGTTTTGAAGTTGCTTTAGTTACTAAATGCCTTTTTGATTGGCCATTGTTGGGACACATTGCTAGAAATTTGTAATAGCCACTGTGGAATTTTGTACTCAAAGTGATTATGGCACCCCATCTTGCAATGCTTGAAGCGCAGGCTTGACAGTAAATCTGACAAAACACAATCCAGTGAAAAACCATTTTACCCAAAGTTGTTGTTTAAGAAATCAATTTGGCTGGAGGTTACTGAAAGCCAAGAATAAACGTTTCACAATATTACAAGAAGACCCCATGGCAATTACTTTCCATCATGTAACTTTTTGCGACTTCTGCTATAATCATCTTAGACACAATGAGTGCATTAGTGTACAATAGCAGTCTGTGTGTTTACTATTAGATTGCTAAATGCGTCATCAGCTTTCTTGCTTGGATTTCACTGCCCCGTCAGTAAATTTCTAATCCAATGAATGGTTGAAACAAGTTCCAAGCGCCAGAAACTCCTCCCATCTCAATCAATGTATGGGGCATTTTTCCCGAAAAAATTGAAGGTGCACGAAGGCCATTTTGTTCGAACAACTGCTTCTAAGTCATCACTTCCATGGTGAGAGGCTCCCCCTGACAGTCCAATACTTGACCCCACAGCTTCCGAGGCATCCAATCTAGTCACAGAAAAAGGGGTAAGTGTCCCACCTCGGAGACCATTGTAATGATAGAGAGGGAAATTCGACCCATAGTTTTCGAATTCGAACTTTTCCGTGGGCCGTCCACTAATATTGAGTTGACCGTTTGAAACATGTAAGGATATACTTTGTGATACTTGCTGTGTTGGTGCATTCGTGTTCTTTACCACGTCCTTCATGTCCGTGTCGATGTCAACGTCTGTTTTGAATTGAACTTTCTGTTGATTATTTTGATCCACTAAGGTGGAAAAAGTTGGCATAGCATCCAGTGTTTTAAGCAATGGAGTGGGGGGTCTAGCGATCGGTGTTTCATTCCCTGACGAAGAGAATAACCCTGGGAACCTGAACTCTGGTTCAGGCGAGTCGTCGTCACTGAGGTCTAAACCAAAGAGTCCACTACCTTCTTGCCCATCAGTCGTAGCCACCTGACTTGTCATGTCATCGGCATTAGCATTGTCTGATGCATTTGACACCTCTGCATCCCATTGAGCTTGCAGTGCTCTTGCATATGCTTCATCTGAGTTGGCCCCTTGATCCACTTCGTCATTTGTAATACTTGTTCCCCATTCCTCGGCAAGCTTTTTGGCCAGTTCTTCGTCACTTTGGAGCGTACTCGATGCTGTCGACGTTGCAGCTTCTTGTCGATTTGCTGGCACCCCTTGGTGGCCATCACTCGAGTCGATGATGCTTTCCAATGTAGATCCAGTTAAAAGTCTACTAAGTGATTTCCACGCGTCTTCCCACAAGATGATCCCAGCCCCGGCAATCTGTATTTGCCGATAAGACATAATCGTGTTGACAAACATTGCACAGAACTTCATTATCTCCAGGCACAGTCGAGTGACTTACCTCCAAAAATGCTTGCAGGGTATGAACACCATGATCACCACCAAGCTTCCCACGCAGTTCCAATTCGTCCACCACTTCTCCCAGTTTGTCAGCCGAAATGAAACCACTTTCACCTCCACCCTCCACCTTCTTAAATGCACGACGACATCGTTCCAACAGCAGATCCGACTGACTTTCACGAAGGCACGCCTCGTCACCAAATAATACCGAGAAATGTGAGGTAGATCCAATCACCCAGATTGGAAAAATAGGAGATTTGAAATACCCGCCAACTTCACAATAACGAAGCGATTCGAGTTGGGATAGATATCCTATGGCAGGACGTTGCTGGATGCCACGACACGTCAATTCGCCTGATAATGTCATGGAATTGTCGAAGACGTTTGACACGGCTTGACCAGTGAGTAGTAGATTGATGAGTTCTTGGCTGGAGTGACCGAATTGAGACGTTATCGTTGTGTTTGGATCATCCATATCTAAAGAGGTTGAGTGACAGGAGGGGGGATTAAAGGTGTTTCGTTTGAGCAGTGAGATCCTCGGATTGAGCACGGTCATACGTGACTCTAAAGTAACTTCCTTGTGTACTCACCACCTCGAATCGTTTCGATTCCCCGACTGTGTACCAAACTCATAACAAAAAAGATGACACCTCCTGGTCCACAAAAATATTCGAGTGGGATGATAGCTTTCGCTTCTAGTGGAGAAGACTCGATCTTATCACCGTTGGTGCTCCCTAGGGGTATCCTACCCATTAAGTAATCCGTAACGGCGTACGCTAATGCCGTCATGTAGTTCTGCTGCCTGGCTTCCTCTAGGGATATTTTCACTGAACGAGAGTTGTTGCTCGTATTTCTAGAAAACGGATTGTCTGCTGCAAAGGTAACTTCCTTCTTTTTCTTTCGTCGTTTTAATTCCGGAGACGTATCGTCATCTTCATCGTCGTTTGACGTCGTCGTCGTCGACTGTGGTTGTGAAGTTGTCTCGCTGAGTTCTGGGCAGGTAATAGTGTGGACATTTAATCCCAACGAGTTTGAAGTTGTTTCTGGAGCAGTGTCTCCAGCATTTGAATTAGAACGGAGCATCTCTGATATCCAGTCACGTGTTACAGCAGCAGTACCCTCGGCAAGGTTTCCAAAAGGTTGTTGTTGTGAGTCGTCATGACTACTCTCTGGAAAAACAAGGTGAACACTGCATTTCTCAGCCTTGATGGATTCCTTGTCAGAGGAGGATGCTGGAGGTATGATGGACGCTCGTGCCAATATCATCCCCATGGCCATGGCAATGGCCTCTTCGACTTCCGGTGCAGTGATTGGATTGCATGATGCTGCTGATGAAACATCTGTGCCATCTTCTCCTCCATGCAGCGAAAATGGATACACGAGACATCTTTCTCCTTTTTTTCTGTCAACACGTTCAGTTCGTCTTCTTCCAAACAACAAAACTCGAATCATCTCTGCCTGAATGGCTGCCAATACCCCACATGGTCCACCATGTTTCTGTGTCAACCCCCATAGTTTATGCATGGAATCTGGTATTGCGGCTGGTTTAGAATCACAGTCAT
Source organism: Cyclotella cryptica (assembly GCA_013187285.1). Classification (NCBI taxonomy): domain Eukaryota; phylum Bacillariophyta; class Thalassiosirophyceae; order Thalassiosirales; family Thalassiosiraceae; genus Cyclotella; species Cyclotella cryptica. Next base: position 121,003 of record JABMIG010000339.1, on the reverse strand, counting down.
TGCTTTGTTGAGTATGACATCCCGTCAGTACTTCAAGAGGAGAAAGTGCAGGATTCTTCGCTGCGGATGTTGTTGTTTTGGAAGATGCACCGGCAATGGGAGTGGTTTTCTTGTCTCCCCCTAGAAAAGTGGTAGTGATACATTCATATATCCAGCGCTCTTTATCATCCGTGGTTGTGATTCTATCATCCCACATGATTTTACGAAAGGGGCGAATGTCATCGAGAGCCTGACATTGTATTGTTACTTGTGATTGGCCGTTTGTGCCGCTGCCACAGTCACTGCCAGCTACTTGGGTTACTTCGGCGGTGTTGGTTGTCGTCGAATCTGGAGGATGCTTGACCAACAGAGAATCCGTAGGAGGGCTCGAATCGGACTTGACTGCGGAGTCGCCACAGTCAGCGACGGCGTCAGGTGCAATAATTTGAGGGTCATTGGGATGCAAGGACATGTTCAACGCTGCTCGGAGTTCTTCCTCGTCGAAGCCGTCTTCCGTTAGCGATCCTGCGTAATGGGCATTATCCTGAGTGACGTTGGCACGGATGTTGTTGATGACGCCTTCGGCTGTGGCGATTGGAGCGTCGATTGGGGCGTCCGTCATGATGGATGTGGATTCCGTCTCGGTGTAGCGTTCTGGGCTCGTTCTGGGGGGTTTCCGTGTCCACAAAAAAAAATGTGTGCATGATGTGATGTGGCGTGTTGTTGGGACACAGGTCACTTTTAAGGGCACGCGCAGGCCCCGCATTGAGGTGCAAAGTTCAGGATCCAATTTGCGAGAAATATTAAATATATCCTACCCTAGCCCACCAAATATGAAATTCTCGCGAACTTCACCATCTCTCACCTATCAATCTCATCTCATCCTATCTCTCACCATGAAAGGCTGAAAATAATCCGTTCCAATCATCGCCCTCGAAACTTACTACAGCATTCACAGATATCGTCATCCCCACCATGGCGTCCGCCCACACAACATGGAAAGCGCCCTCCGCTCCTAACGCCAGCACCGGCATGCATTCCACTCCATTCCAATCTCCCGGTCCTGCACAAACCGGCGCCGCTTCTGCCGCTGCCTCCTCCACGACTTGGCGGTCATTCGGCATCTTCGGCTCTACCGCTCCCGCGACGGGTCCCAATCCCGCCATGGGCAATGCCGGCAACTCCAACATTCCCGCCAATGCGAGCAGCAGCGGCGCCGAATCGAACAGCTCGGCATCCGCGGCACACCGCCTCTTGTCACGCTTCGAGGGCTTTGATTCCGCCAAGCTCTCGGCGAGGACGAACGATTTGGAGCGCCGCTACGCTACTGGACAATCCGCGCCACGCAGCGGCATGGCCGCCGCCGCCATGGGAGGGACAGGCATCGGTGCATTCTCGAGGGGGAGAGAAGAGGAGAAGAAGGACGGCGAGCCGCTCGCACCTCCAGTCGCACGAGGGGCGCCCGCCATGCCCACGGACGGAGAAACTGCGCTAACTTCCATTGTTCCGACCACGGCGTCGAGAGACCTGCTCCAACTCGTGCGTACCTCCACCTCTCTCTCTCACCTGCTCTCGACGCATCATGACCTGTGTATTCGGTCTGCCTTGTCCACGGCCGAGCGACTCGAGAAGGAGCGCTGGGAGCGAAGGAGCGAGGAGAATGCCGCACGAGATTGGGAGGAGGAGAGAAGGGCCCTGCTTGCCAACGGTGGTGGGCAGAGGTTTCTGTCGCGTGCCTTGGTGCCCTTTGAGTCTCGAGAAGAGAAGGAGATGAATATTGTACCGTCGCCGCAGATATTGACGCAAGCCGTTTGGGATCAATTGTCGTTTCACTCCGAGGCCATCACTCGATATTTGAACAGTTGTCGCGCCGGCGTTGGAAAGGCCGATGCAGCCTTGGAATTGATTACTGCATTGCGAGACGGGATAGATTCATACTCGACGTCCATGGCTGCCAACGAATCGGCTTTGGAAAGCACTCATCAATATTCGAACGGGTTATCCCTTGTCGAAGCAATTGTCTTGGTCAGTGGCAACAACAATAGCAGCTACCGCAGGGGAAAGGTCAGGAACGACACGAGCACAAAAACTGCTAGAACCGACTCTGATGTCGCCACGGGCGTTGTGGGAGCATGTCGCTTCTTCTCTCAACAATTCCGAACGCACATGATCGATGTTGTACGCGAAGTGCAACTTGATGGAACGTATACTGCTGCCACCAATTCCACGAATTATAACAGTATGACCTCGGTGGCTCGAGATGCCACTGCCTTTTCGACGATAGTCTTGGGCCAAACCGCGAATTCGTGTGCTGGAGTATGGAGTACATTGTTTTATTGTTTGAGGTGTGGGGATCTGGTTGCGGCGCAGTCGGTGCTGCAGTATGCGTCGCCTGGGACCGAAGCAGGGGTGGATTCGGTGGTTGTCGAATTGGTGAGTATGTTGGCGACCATGCAGGGCGAAGAGGACAGTATCTTTGGAGGTAGCCGAGGCGTTGATAGTCCTAGTCCATCGGGACGTCAGACTTCCACCCTGCTTTCGCCCTCGAATACCATGACAAGGGCTCGTCGCGCCGTGAGCGATTTATATGAGGGATTAAAAACGCGCTACGCCACTTTGACCCAAGAACAGCCATTGGCGGCCTATCGCGCAGCATGCCTTGCCATGCTGGGTGGGAATGAATCCATATCCGAAGCGTCTATTTTCGAGTCGACAGGGCTAGTAAAGACCGTGGAAGATTATCTCTATGCTTCTCTGTGGCATGCATTGCATCTCGCAGAGGATGTAAGCTCATCAGATGTTGGCTTGAAGCGTACTTGTGAAGCGGTGTCCAGACTTGGCTCACTTGTGAAACAATGGGGGCCATCGTATTTTGAGCAAGAGGACGACGTTGATGGCAGTGCCGCCTCAGCTGTTTCATTGGCATCTCAAGCACGTGGAGTAGCAAGAGATAAAGTCCCTCGATCGGGAGGATGGGCATACGCTCTCCCATTGCTTGCATGCCAACAATATGGCACTGCGTTGGCCTACATCGCTGAAGTCGGGGGAGGATTGGGGTTGATGCAAGCGACTCATTTGGGGCTTGTTATGGATGCGGTGGAGATAACAATGGATGATTACAGTTTGGATTCCACAGACGGGAACATCGAAGATCGTTGGCGGTTGTTCCCAATGCTGGCGTCATCTTTTTCGGCGAGTTTACAGGCGGTCGATGTTGTTGCCGCTTTGAAGTATCTTGTGGTTTTGTCTGATATTGGCAAGGTTATGAAGTCGCAGGTGATTTCATTAGATCGTTTCAATCCATCGAATTTATCGAGATCCATCATCTATTTACGTTATTTTCTTGAAATTCTTAACCAAAGGTCCGAAGGCTCGTCTTAGAATCTCGTCAATTCGAAATCCTTGCCGGGAAGATCGAACATGACGGCACTCGATCAAAAGCAGCCCTCGACGAATACTTCTCCGCGAAAGAAACATCGTCCCTTCTAGCAGAGGCAGCAAGCGAAGCTATTCGTGTAGGAAAAGCGGCTGATGCTGCCGAATTACTTGTTTTGGCTGGGAGATACAGCGCACTTTTCTCGTTGATGAATAGGGAACTTGCTTCGTATTTAGTTGCTACTACTGATGAAGAGTTTAATAAGAGACAGTAAGTTGTATTTTCATTTTCTTCTACTGCCGTTTTGTGTTGTGATATCTCGAACATGTCTCACTCAACATGTGTGTTACCAGGTTCTGGTTCAATGCTGCGAGACAGTTTCATGAGGTTCACCTGACCGGTGGAAAGGATTATGTCCAGAAGAATCTTGGGACTGAGGGCAACATCTCTCTTGGAAACACATTTCAACTCCTCTTGAACCTTGTTGTCTTTTTCGATCGGCACCGTGAGCAGCAATGGGCGGTACGTACATTGACTTTGACGCCGTCTTGAAGATTTCTGTTTTGGCGAGAATCTAAGTTTTTTTCACTCATTTTTAACCTAAGGGTGCATGGGATTTGGTTGATTACCTGGAACTATACCCCAGAGTTGACTCGGAGATGACAATTAAAGTGAACGCATACAATTCACTTGAAAGTTGTGTGCGACGAGAGTTCCATCACGTGGTCGTTGCCTCAATGGAGGCGCTGTGTCATTTATACCGAGCATTGAAGCAAAGTCATGCTGGTCCCTCCGTATTTCAACATAGTACTAGTGATCAGCAGCTCATCGAACTTCGTACGAGAGCGAGGTTGCTTGTTACGTTTTCTCGTCTCATAAATTTGCCTCTATCAGGGGAAATCGATACCTACGCAAAACTCGCCCAGTTGGAAAAGAACATGATGTAGGAAAGGCGACAGAAAGACACTTGTTTTCAGGGTGAATGTCTTCTCAATCTAAAGAATAGATTCATAACATCATAAGACCACATCATATAGACCTCGTTATCTAATCTTATTGAATTCTTTTGATGAGCGCAAGAAAAAAGCCTCCCGTATTGTTGTCCTGGGGGAGAAGTCTGATACATCGATGAAGGTGAAGTTGTTTAATCTGAGGGATCGAAGGCCACAACGTCGCTGCGACTTCTTTAATGCCAGCCTTTTCAGCATCTTCTGCACTGCTACAAAAAGTGAGACTACCGAAGTCGTCACTATCATGATCTACCTTATTAGAATCATAAAATGCGACTTTCCAATCGGTGATACCTCCGCGCGTAACCAATCCAGGCAACAAAGTCTTCGGCCATTCCAAAACCTCAAACTTCGTGCTCCCTCTGGTCAATGCACCCAAGGCTGCTGCAACAACCGCTTCATTTTCAACCGGATTTAAACTACACGTGCTGTAACAAATAACACCTCCCGTTCTCACTAACTCCAATGCCCGCGTCAATATCTTCAGTTGAAGCCCATGAAGTTCATTGCCTATGCGCGGGCTCCACATTGGCAATACATGTCTGTCTTTTCGAATCGTCCCATCCCCACTGCAAGGCACATCGCAAATTATTGCGTCGAACATTCGTCCTGACTTTGGCGGTGGGAACACAGAAGCGTCAAAATTCGTAAAAGTCACTCTCGAAGTGAGGTCCTCAAGTAACCCTGAGCGAGCAACGGCTTCCCGTAGGCTTTCAAGTCTTTCAGAATGAACGTCATTGGCAATTACTCTTCCCTTTTTTCCATCTTGTGCTACGATTTCTAGCGCTTGCAATGCCTTGCTCCCTGGACTAGCGCAGAGGTCTAACACTTTGGAACCTTGTATAAGTGCGTGGACAGAATGAAGCGCAAGGATTGGAAGCATAGAACCTATCTCCTGTCGTGCAAGCGTGCCATCTTGACTACCAGCGACGATGAGTTCTTTGAGGTTGGGGATATCTCCAAGATTAGACTTTGTTAGACAAGAAGACGGTGAAGACTGGAATATTGCTTTGGTTGGATCGTAAGATACAGGTGAAATGTATTGGGAATATTTTTCGGAAATTGTTGCTTCCAGGTCTTTGGACGATAATGGCCCATTCCTTCTTAAACGGAATGTGAGGGGCAGCGGAGTTGACAATGTGCACACAAACGAATACAAATGTGAATATCTCGCATTCGAAATAAAAGCATTGACCAATGGATGCGAAGTATACAATGGATTATTCTCTGGCAACTCCGACGAGTCACGTAATTTGTATCCATTAACGCGTTCACAAGCTTTCCCCAATGAAATCACTCCGCTGTAATCGTTGTTTGCACATGATTTGGCTCTCTTTTTCTGGCGTTTCTTAGAAGCACGAGATAGGCCACGTGCATGTGGCGCTTCACTCTTTCTTGTGCTCGATCCTAGCGAGAAGCAAGCGTCACTGCTGCCTCTAAAGTCAGCGTCATGCGCAACAACCCCAGAGGGTTGACGTCCATAATATGAAATAAATAAATTGTAGCCTGCGCCTGATTTGCGATGCCACAGGTCGTCGGATTTGCTCTTTTTCCGATGTGACGTCTTCTCAATGTTTCTGTAATCGCCGTTGATGTCGGGCGTGACAGAAGCTGACAATGCAGTGCTCGCACCCTTTCTCGCATCGGAGAGGGGGTTTCGTTTGCGTTTGGACATCGTTCATTGAACACCTTGCTTTGATCGCATTCAACATCATGTGCAATGGCCTGCAATGGCTGAGCTGAGCGGGTCTGTTGTAAATAATTTTCGGAGCACTTTCGGATGAGCTGAGGTAGCTGCGGGTACGCTCTGTCCGTCGTCCGAGGTGCCGGCAGCTCTGGCGACATAAAAAAATAATGGTGCTCACAGCCTCGCTGCTACCCAGCTCTGCAAAAAGTTTATGGGGGGCCAGCAGACCACCCCCGTTGCACCTACCCCCCGATTCGACCTGCGACCACCCCAAAGAAACGTTTCATTGATGGCCTGACGGGCATATGATGCAACACGGTTAGCCGACCCACCGAGAGCTCATTCTTCGCAGATGGGTTGCAACCATGCCTAATCGATGCACAGGTTGCTTGCATGTGTAGATAGTAGATCGTGAACAGCACCAAGACGCACCCATCGACAATGGACAACCCTTTCCCTTACCTCGCTCGCGCTATGCGAGATCCTCCGACAACACCGGGGACGACAGGGGATGTGTTGCAGGACGAGGAACCCCTACCGCCCGGAGAAACGATGGACGATGGGGAACACTTCGACGACGAGGCCGACGCTCAAGACTACGTGTTCCCAAATTTGGAACAAAACTTGGCCCCAGAAACACTTGCGGAACTCGCGCACTCGTGGAGGACACAGCAATGCCACGACGACGTACAGTGGGGTCCCACCACACCCCTCGCACGAGAAAACAACACCGACGCCGCCACCCCACGGACCTCTGACACCGCATCGCCATTCCTTCGCACACCAAACTCAGGGAGAGACCACGGAGCCAGCAGGGGGACGTTAACGACACAGCCTACGAGGATGCGGGAGCACGGAAACGCCTCCTCCCACACAGAGTGGCGATCAAGGACCACACACCCAGTTACAGCCCACACCGAAGCAGTATGCCAGCTATGCCACCCCCACAGAGCCCCAGGGACCCCAACCACACTTCCCACCACTACCAATACAATTGGGAGACCAAAGCCGACCCATCCTCATCATGCAGGAGGACGTACACCTGAAAATATGCTCACTGATGGAGGATTATATTCGGCATTTTTGGAGCATCCAACTTAGGCTCCTGTGTAAGGCGGCGAAGGTGGCAGAACATGACCTACCTACGGAGCAGCACTACTAAAAGACTGAAAAAACAGACTTTGCTATTTGTATGTATTGGGAAAGCGCAACGGAAAATTCTGCGGGAGAGCACCGGAGGGTCATGTACCAGCACATCAGCTCACACCCCAGTTCTTGAACCGCCTTTGCGAGCTGCTCCGACCAGGGGTGGAACTCCACAAATCGACTGAGCCAGCAGTACAAGTGGCAGATTACTACCCAGCAAACAAGCGAAAATGCATGGCATGAGGCCTACCATGACAGTGGGACTGCCAGAGCTTTTATGGGAAACGCCAGAGGATGGGCCCACAGGCTACGCCACGTGCCGCCAAGGATGTCGAAGGCCCCACGACACAAATACCGCCAACCAATGGCATCAAGGGACAATCCGGCCCATGCCCTCTCCTCGATGGATGATCCGGTAAGAACCTGTGTATATCATCTGTTGTGTGTGCACATGCCCAGGAGTGCGAGGGAAGCCATCTCATCGGTGACAATATGACCATGGACCCCTGCCAGCCGCCGATCAGTCAGGACCATGGCACTTCCGACATATAACTCGCGGAGCATGTTGACACAGACCACGGTGCCCTGAGTGCCAACTTGTTGACATGCAATTGGCCAGCCAGGACCAATGCAGGGCATGGGAAACCTGAGGTGAATACCCATGCCCCAGGGCAACACCTGCCTGTTCATGTTTCCCGCGCCAGCCTCAAAGTTTCCTAACACACAACGTCTTTTCTTGCGCTTGTGTCTTGCGCCATATTCAGAGGTCACTAATACATACCCAGGGGCTATGACCTCCAAAAGTATCCAACGCAGCATTTTTTACTGGCACAACAACAGAGAATTTACGTAAGGAGAACAAACAGTGAAGAATAGACAAACAACTCCTGCAGCAACACGATGCGACCTACTGGACCACACATAGCGGCAACACCACCCTCCCGACTTCTTTAGAACAGGGCAATCCCACACCACAATGGAAAAAGATGTGCCCATCAGGCTTGGCACTCCCACAGCCAGCCTCAGCAACGCTCCTGCAGCACCCCCCTTGGGGCTGCCCAGTACTAGCACCAACACTGTGGACAACAGAAATGATTCAGGCGACCATCGATCGGGGGCCCCATAAGTCTGCTACAGCCCCGGATGCCATTGGACAACTCACCATGGAAGTCCATCAAAAAGTGGCCGCCGGGCAGGCAAGACTGGTGGAGTGGGACAGCATCAAACACAACCTGCCTCCCCAGTTAAAAATCTTGCCAATCTCAATGATACCGCATAAGTCAAGGAAGTTTCAGACGATCCTCGACCTCTCCTTCTCAGTGCGACTGAATACAGGCCGCAGTATACCCTCGGTCAACGAGGCATCCATCAAATCGGCGCCCAAAGGTGCTATCGACCAAATTGGGCACTCCTCTCTATCACAACTGACCAAAAAGTGTTCCTAGCAAAGTGGGACATCAAGGACGGAGTTTTGCGCCTCGATTGCACGGAGGGAGAAGAGTGGAATTTCGTCTATGTCTTGCCAACACCGGCAAGACAAGCACCACCTTGGTGGTCCCGAACTCTCTCCAAATGGGTTGGATCAAATCCACACCTTATTTTTGCACCGCATCAGAAACAGCAAGGGATGTCGCGGAGGCATATGTTGAGACACCACTGGAACAGGGCCCCCAAAAACAAACTAGTGGCGCACACGCAGGGATACAGACCCTTTTGGCTATCTACTAGAGTTATACATGGATGACTATGTGGGACTGGCTATCCCAACAAGCAAGCGCACCCTCAACCATGTTGCGAATGGAATAATGTGCGGCATCCATGATGTTTTTCCTTTGGACCCAGAGGAGGAAAACAATCCTATCTCACTCAAAAAGTTACTGGTGGGAGATGGCGCGAGGGACACTCTCAAGGAGGTACTGGGTTTTGTCTTCGATTTCGATGGCACCCACCACACCATATGGCTCGCCGAAGGCAAGCAATTACAATTGATAGACACCATCACGGACTGGCTGCACAGCTCCTGCAAAAACCAATGCTTTGGTGTCCCATTCGCCAAATTTAGGTCCCTAATTTACAAGGTACGCCACACGTTCCTTTCAATCTCGGCTGGGAAGGGCCTCCTCTCCCTGTCCTACAGGCTACTAGCGCTCCAGCCAAGGGTCGTGCTTTTGCAACAAAATGCTATCCTGCAACAGGCACTGCGGGAGACACGGATTTTCTTACGGGATAGTATCACGCAGCCCACCCTGTGTCACCGTCTGATTGCAGGATGGCCCGACATTATTAGAGTGTGTGACGCATCCACTTAAGGGGTTGGGGGTGTAGTTTTCAGAGAGTCGAAACCAGTTCCGCCCGTCGTTTTTTTGACTGAACTGGCCGGCACAGATTTGCCGTGCTGTGTCTCCATGACCAATCCCATGGGCACCATCACAAATTCCGACCTCAAATGCGCCGGTTTGCTCCTCATCTGGCTCATCATAGAGGCAGTGGTGCCTGACTTTTGCCACCACAAGATCGCCTTATACAGTGACAACAATCCGTCCGTGAGCTGGCTGCAGCACCTAGCGTAGCGACACTCCTTAATTGCAATGCAACTCATACAAGCCCTGGCACTCCATCTCCAGCTCTGTCAAGCTTCGTCCCTGACAACACTCCACATTGCGGGCTCCTCGAACCAAATTATGGACATCCCCTTGCGCTCCTTTGTGAGCAATAAGTCATGGCACTGCACCTCGGATGACGAGGTTGCTGACCTTTACAATCCCCTTTTTCCCCTTCCTATGCAGAACTCTTGGAATGTGTTCCACCTTTCCTCCGCGATTTGGATGCGGGTTACCTCTCTCTTGTGGATGAAGGATTTTTCAATGGACCAGTGGAGGCATCTACCCGGACTCGGTAAGTGCACTGGTCCAATTGGACTAAGTTTACCGCACCTCTGGGAATGGACCCTTACTTACAGGGGGTTGGGTACGAACAACACGTCCAAGCCCTCACGGGATACGCAGCCGCAGTGCGCACTGGACACTACGGTTGGTAACGCCAAGTCACATGTGCTACAGTCAGTATTGTACTCACGGCCATTGGCCAGATGGTTGCCCTGGCCCTTGGAGTGAACCCTACCAAATTATACAGGTCGGAAAACAAGACATTTTTGACTGCCTGAGGCATATTCATTAAAACTGAGGAATTAGACAGATCAATTAAAGAAATCAGTACAAGTTAGGTAGCATTGCACTCAACTGGTATTGTACTGTACCATACCTCTAAGCCATGGTACCTTTATCCAGAGGTACGTATACTGTAGGATATGAGAGGTTGGCAGTTGGCATGTCATAAGTGTGTGAAGAGCTTGTTAGATTATGAATTGTAGGTGAGTGCACCTCACACGCTTAGTGTGTGCAGCATATGCAAATACACCCTCTGCATGCATTGGATGGAGGTGAAAATGTGTGAAATGAGCTTAAAATACATCAGTACATCTTTGTTATTTACATACTATTGTTCTTAAAATGCCTTTATCGATGTATCTCAATCATTTTACAACGTAATGATGAACCTACATTCTTGAATAGCCTGTCAAGGGCAAAGGTGAAAATGTATCACTGAAGTAGGAGAAAGTGGAGGAGGAGGAGGAGGAGGAGGAGGAGGAGGAGGAGACAGACGACATGAGGAGGAGGAGGAGGAAAAGCTGGTGAGTTTCCAATGCAACCAAAATTTTGAAAAATCTTGACATTTTATCTGGAATTTTCTCATCTAAGACAATAATGATATTGTCAATGAAGTGAAACTTCCTGAAGTATCAGAAAGATACATCTGAATGTGCTTTGTTACTAACTGATGTGGTATATTTTAAAAATATCCATCCACTTCCTTTTCATTGTCGTCAAAGAAGAAAACAGGGCAGATGAGCCCAATCGTCTTACCTTGCAGAAGAGAAATGTCTCACTGCAAACAAGATACTGTTTATCATCAATAGTGAAATTAGCAATGACAAAGTCACCATGTGACAAAGAATGAGGACTGGTGGCACACAGTGATGCCATATTATGACATTAGTAAGGTCTGAATAGGGTCTGAAATATATATTACTAGAAGCTGCTGAAAGAATTTTTGCAGCAAGCTAGGTATAAGAAAAATGATGAAACAGAGGAAGTAATATGTTTAAAAATTAGGCAGGAGGCTTGTCAATGCTTGGTTAGTGGGCTTGTGCACCTCACATGTTTTGCGCGGGCCTCACACATGAACATACCCATTCTGGAAATCAGATAGAATTTTTAATAGGTAAGCAGACATCAAAACATCATGACTACTCATTTACATCAACATGAAATTAATTATTTATGGGTGATAATGCTTCTGCATGTGATGGAAGTGCTGTTAAGGTCAAAAGTGAAAACAGTGGAGCATACCAAAAATACATGTTGCAAATCGCATTTACACAATTGCACATTTTTGTGTTTTAGCGGGGAAAATTTGTGTAAATTTACACAAATTATGGGTTGGCCCTCATTGACCATTGACACAAATCGCATTTACACAAATCTATTTTCCACCTATTATCGCTGCCCCTCTTTTCTGCTTGTATGCTATCACTATTATGAATCGTTACACAGGGGTACTGAGATACTAAGAATATGAAAATGGGGCTCTTGACTGGGAATTAAAATGAGATAGGCCAGAAATATAATTTTCAATTTACGTTTTAGGTTAGTGTTTTATCATTGCATACAAAATTTATGCAAATGTGATATGTGTAAATCCGGTTTGCAAAATGTGTTTTTGGTATGCGCCAGTGTTCGCTGAAGGAGTAGGAGGAGGGGACGAACAGTTCGCTCAGTGTCCCATACAACTAAGATTTTGAAAAATCTTGATATTCATGAACTGGAGGGGTAAAGGTTGAGAGTGCGCACAAAGGCGACACTTAGGAATAAGATACAAATTTTAAAGGTAAGCAGACAGCACAATATCATGACTCCCCATTTAAGATGGCTACATACAATAGGAGCACTCCTGCTCTGTCTGTTGTCTGCCTGACAGACAAAAATGATGGCACAGTTGGAGTAAAAAATATTTACAACCTTACAGTGATCAAAAGTTCTCTTTCCGAGCTTTGGAAAGGTGTTCTTGTTTTGTTTGTTTAGCCAGTTTATTGTACGTTACCCCCTGTTGGATGCAATGCCACAGAACTTATTGATCCGATCTGTACATTCTCATAGAAAATTGATACGTTTCTGTTGTACAAGCTTCATTTTTAAAATTTACTCAGAATACAATGCAGCATTTCTTTAACTGCACTATGTGGTGGTGGGTATGATGATACAAGATCGAATTCACTTTGAACTGTTGTCTGGACTTTGAACGACTACAGAGGTATTGTACTATTCCTCTGCATGATTGTACACATTTCAAAAATATTTCTTGTGCAATGATGTCAGATAGTCTGTCCATAGTTTACTTGATATAACCGTAAAAAGATTGCACATATATACGCAAAATATGGAATCCTCACATGCAGCAAGGTCCCCGATTTCAGCCTTTTTCTCGTATGAATGGATCATCCTCACCTACAAAGAACTTGACGAGCCATCAACTCCTACCACAGGTACGCAAAATAATAGGAATGTACAAGTAGGAATACACTCCCACTACTTGCTAATAGATACCATTTATTTAGTGGGCGCCATGTTTGAACCTGTGGGCAAAGTGCTAGTTCAAAAAATAAGTTGTGCATTACACGGCTTCAAAAGTTGAAGCTGTCTGTTTAGACGGCTTCAAAATCTGAAGCCGTCTGTTCAGAGGGCTTCAAAATCTGAAGCCGTCTGTTTAGACCGCTTCAGATTTTGAAGCCTTGTGAAATATCTATCACCCAAAAAGGTAAATTCTACATGTAGTACTTACAATTTACATTATATGGTACGTATGAACAGTGACGGTAGGTATTTCCATCTACGAATCTCGACTAATAATAATACCTTGTAAAATAAGGTCATTACGACGAAAGACGTATTTGCACAGTTGTTCCATGAGGATGCGTGAGCGGGCATACGAGGAAGTTGGTGGAGGGAGGGGAGGAGGGTGGAGAGGGGTATGATAGTTGGTGGGTGGATTGGGTGGGCCGGTCGGAGAGTTTGGTGACGGGAGTAGTGGAGGAGACGTCGGTGGGCATACGGCCCGTGGTAGCCTCCTTGCTTCTCACGGAGGAGATGGATGTCGTAGAGTTGTACGGCTGGAATAGGCTGGCATGTTCTCCAGGTTGAAGGTGCAAAAGAATGAGTAGCTTGGTGAGCATATGAAAAAAATATCAATCGTGTGTCACACGGCTTCAAATTTTGAAGCCGTCTAATCAGACAGCTTCAAAATTCGATGCCGTCTGATCAGACAGCTTCAAAATTCAAAGCCGTCTGAATGTATGCGTTGAAATTTGAAGCCTGAAGATCACACGACTGAATACTATATAATTTTTAGTGGGCGTCATTAGCCTATTAAAACATTCTAAAGACTCCGACTCGTACTTATCATACTTTCTGAGAAATCAATGGAGAATTTCAAGAAGCTTCTCATTTTTGGTTCCTAGGAATGGGCTCCTACCTACTTCTTTGTTTGTTTCTGGACTTTGATGTCGTTTCAGGGACCTTGCAGTGAGAGATTTTTTGACACTTTCAATATCTGACAACTATCTTTGTGTAGAAAATATACCATTTTTTACGCATTGGACTTTGAACCATTGTATCATTGGTTTGCGATATTTGTGGTCTATTTTGGTCGCTTTCTGCAAACGGTCGCAGGATTTATCAGTTTATATGTTATAAATTGACTCCAAAATACTATCCTGTTTCAATAAAATTCATTTTTACTATTTATTACCCAATCAACATTCATTCATGGCATCATCCTAGGGTGTGCGAGGGGTGGGTGAAAAAAACCACTCCAGGGTCACCCCGCGCCGTGGAAAAAACCCAGTAGGCACTTCATCCGCGCGATTATGTATATAACACTGTCTCAAACATAACACATTTTGTGTGGATGAAGAGAACACAAATGTAGTAATAATATACACACATCAAAAATCATGAAAAAATGCATGTATGATACTAACCTTTGCTTGGCCAGTGGTCTGTAATACCCCAGAATACATAGGATCGCGCGATTATATACATAACACCGTCACAAACATCACCTTTTTGTGGCCAAACCATACTTCAGCGCAACCAAAAATATCGACACTATACTTCAGCGCAATCCAAAAATATCGACACCATACTTCCTGCGCTATCCAAAAACATCGACACCATACTTCTGTGCAATCCTTAAATATTGACACCATACTTCATGCAATCCAAAAATATCGACACCATACTTCCTGTGCTATCCAAAAACATTGACACCAATGTTATATACATATCACAAAATGAAGAAAAAATGTATTTAAGAACAAACCTTTTTTGTCGACCAGTGGTTGAAAACCCCTAGAACTCAACTGATTTGCACGTTTATATACATGACAAGGTCGCAAACATCACGCTTTGTGTTTCGATCGTACAAAAGTAAAAAAAACACACATACCAAAAAAAACAGACTGAAATGCAACATTGACATAGATTTTGGAGGCAATATTACACATGCTTCTTCTCGACCTAGACCCCCAAACCCATATACCGCAAAGAGAAGATTTCTGGCACTTCTCCCATGTCCTTTTCTGTCTCTGCCTCTTCGCGTTCCTTGCGATTTTGCTCGCAAATGAGGGCCATCATCATCTCCTCTTCCTTCTCCCATCCTTCCAGATTGTCGCCCGAGAATGCGGAGTTGTCGTCACTTGGTGTGACCTCAAAATTTGGTGCAGGCTTCTTGGGGGATGGCGACCAGTGGTAGTTAATGTCTCCTCTCTTCTTGGGAGTCTCTCGGGAAGATGTGGGCGCGTTGTTGGGATGAATGGAGGTGGTTAACGCCGATACCGATGATGCCGCCGCAGAGTGGATGACAAGTTGTTCTACGTTTTGTGTGGTTAACGGAGATGGTGTGTTTGGCGCGTGTGGTCATGGCGCAGTCACGGGACTTTTCAGCATCGCTGGGCGATCGGTATTCGAAGTTGAATCTGCCAAGGGAGGTTGTGGAGGTGGCAGTGGTGGCATTGCCGGAATAGTCAAAGGTGACGACGGATCTGTCATGGTTGAAGGGGTTCTCAATGAATCATGATGGGTGAAGCTAGGTTTTTTTCGATCGTACAAAAGTAAAAAAAACACACATACCAAAAAAAAACTGAAACGCATCAATGACATAGATTTTGAGGCAATATTACACATGCTTCTTCTCGACCTAGACCCCCAAACCCATATACCGCAAGAAAGCTAACATTCTCATCTACACAGATGTGGAATGTGTTCCAGAAGCCGGCTGATGGTTCTAAAGTTACGAAGTTTCACGTGCGTGAACTCCACCCAACCTCAGAAAAACACGCCAGAGCGTGGTCTGACAGACTGATGGTCTCATCACCATGGACAGTTATATGACCGAATTGCAAGCACATGGTTTGCTAACTGTTGACTCCTACCTCGCTGATGTAGAGGCAGAGTTATTAGACTCTGAATTCAACATGGACGAGGAAGAGTTAATTGAAGACCCTCCCAAAGAATTGAAGCCACGAGCCTCGAATGCTTATGAATTCCAATTTGGAAATGTTTATGAGGCAAATCGGTACTGTAAGTACCTTGAGCCTTCTGTTCGTGAACGCACTTATCACCTTTCTTCCAGAGACCGCTTTGGAGATTTCCATTGTCTATTTAGGTTGACATTGACTAAAGTTGATGAACTAGTGTCTCGGTTTGTTGAGAATGGCTGGGTGTATGAGACAAAGCATTGCAAGTCAGAGGAAGAAATGTATGTACGTTCGGAGCTCTTCATTCTTGGAGCTTTGAAAGTCCTCGCCAGTCATGCTCCCTTTCGTACCCTGAAGGTCGACACGGAAATCAGCTTCGAAGAGCATCGGAAGTTCTTCCATCACTTCATATCAAGGATGTACAGCATCCAAGACGACTTTATCCAGTTCCCTCCGACAATGGGTGAGTTAAAAGATGTGATGCAACCGTATGTTGAAAACTTTCTTCCTGGTTGTGTTGGCTCTGTGGATGTAGTCCACGTGAAATGGAGCAAATGCCCTGCAGGTGACTACAATCGGGCGAAGAGTAAAGAGGGATATCCTTTGGTTGCATTTGAGGTGGTGACAGGTTATGATCGTCGAATCCTTGGTGTGTCTGAAATTCATTTTGGGACAAGGAATGACCAACAAATTGTCAGGTCAGATAACACCGTTTCACTCATAACATCATGGTGGTACCACGATCTTGAATGGAAATACTTTGACGAGTATGGAAATGAGTGTGTTGAGCGTGGTGTTTATTTTATCTGTGACGGTGGGTACCTTCGCTGGCCTGAGCTTGTTTGTCCTTACAAGCATGAACCTGTAGCTTCGAAGAAGGGATTCTTCTCCACTAAAATCGAGAGCGTCCGCAAAGATGTGGAATGTGTGTTTGGTATTTTGAAGAAGAGATGGAAAATTTTGGATTATGGGATTCGTTTCTCCAATATGCAAGTTGTCGAGAAAGTATTTGTTGTCTGTTGCACGCTTCACAATTTCATGCTGTCGGAAATGGAATCGAAAGAGTCGGATGTCCGTGTTGGTTGTGGTGCTCCTATTCCTGGTGATGGAATTTGGTTACGTGGTGCTGAAAGATGTTTTCCATGGAGAGATGACAACAAACTGTTGGCGAAGAAGTGGAGTGAAAGAAGGGAACACCTAGCAAATCATATTCATTTTTGTGCGAAAATGTCCAAGAGGCAAAGAAGCAGTTTGTCAAGTTAATATATTAATTAAACAATGGATATTAGATGCTTTCTTTAATATTGTAATCAGCGGAGCAATGTCATCTTTCATCCATAATTGATTAACAATTAATTTGTAAATACGTCTAGAACAGCTTTCACTGCTAATTATGGTATCATTCTTTATTGTGTAATAATTAAGTCATAACCATTATGGACCCTATTCGTCATCATCGCTGGATGTTACTCCAGTCTCACTTCTACGATTACCAGTCTCTTTCCGTTTGGATGGTCCTCAACACATCAGGGTCCGGCAGTTTTTTTAACAAACTCATAATTGTTTCATGATACTTCTCTTCGCCCATAATGGAGATGACGAATCTTTGTTCTCTTGGTACAAGCGGAGTTGGCTAGAGACAAGGTCATTCTGGGACTTCACAACTGTCATTTGCCCAATCGTGTATCGAGTCTTTCTCTGCTGTTCCTCATCCTCGTCAAGATTGTTTTGATTTCTCTTACGAGCTACCGACGTCTCCTCACGTTCCGTCTGAACCCTAGCAGCTGCACTTCTGCGTTGGTTCTCTCTGGTTTGTCCTGGATTCAGAGTGGAGCAAATTGTCACAACATCTTTATTCAAACGGTGAACCATCTCCGCCAGAAGACACCGAGTGTTTGCACCTTTCAACCAATAATCAACCGGTACATGCTGTACAATTTCCTCATCACTTAATCCTTCACATTGCGCTTCCTATGAAATGGAAGAGGATCAACAGTTGAGTGGACATGTCAGCCAAAAAAACAAATGACGATCGACTTACGTATTCTTCTCTGAATCTGTGGATGACAAAAATCTTGTAAACGTCCATCAATTAATGTCCACTGGGAATTGTGGCTAAATTCTTTGGCAACTTGGGAAAGTACTTCGTACGAAGCTCTTTCCTCCAATCCTCAAACGTCTTCCAGAGGTGATCTCCAGTCATGTCTTTCTTGGCATTGTAGAGACACTGTGTCATCTCTGTTGACAAACTGGGTCTAGCGAAATCACTAGGTGAGAAGCCGCGTAGAAGGTTGTGGTATCGCTCGAGCATCATTCGGTTGCGAACTGCCACGGTGGTTGTTCTCTCAGAGGTGACAGAACCTCCAGCCTCAATCAGTAAACAAATTTCAACATTCTGCCGTGTCACATGATCAATCTTGCGTCCCCGTAGAAAGTGCATGATCCTCTGGTGGATAGAGAACTCTTCTGCGGCGTAGGTTCCGTCATATTCTTCCAAATCTACGAAGAATATCAAACTGCGAGGAGTGTCGTTGGGTACACTCTCTTCACTACTGCTACTGCTTGGAACCTGGTCATCGGATCCAATTTTCTTGGGGGTCGAATAATTAAACTAATGCTACTGGCGACAGGAGGGGGAAGAGGAGGGAGTTGCGTGCCAGAAACATGAGTCTCCTGGGAGTCTTCAAAAGGGTTCGTGAGCTGAGATTCTGGCAGCGATTGAGCCACGGGGACAGTGACTGCAATTGGAGGTACTGCGCCCGCGCTATCCCTCTCAGAACGCCCAAGGACTAAGTTGGTACCGGCAACAACGGGACGGCTGTCGTCATTACCATCAGCGTAATTTGACGCTCTGCTGGATGGTCGATTTCTCGTGGGTATGCGTCTGGCAGAAGGAGGGGGGGTGCGTTCACGGCGCGACCCAGTGTAGGACGCAGATTTACCAGTGCCCGCGAGGAAGAGTGGGGTGGGACAAAGAGATTTCACAATGGAGTTGATGGCGGAGGGGAATCTCATGGTTGCGAGCAGAAACGTGAGCACGAGACGATGTCAGTGAAAAATGGGGAAAATGAGAACTCTATTGCTCTGTTGAGCTATTCGCTGTTCGAGCGAACGAACCTTGTCGTGACGCTCATCTAATAGAAATTAATTTTTTTATTCGCCAAAAAACCTATTCTCTATTCTCTATTCGTCCAACCAAGTCACAGCCTAAATACAAAAGGAGCACTCCTGCTCTGTCATTCATCCGTGTGATGGACGAAAATGACGTCACAGTCGGAGTAAAACAATATTTACAACGTTATATCGATAGAAAGATCTTTTTCCTAGCTTTCGAACGGTGTTCTTATTTTGTTCGTTTGAAGATTCTTTCACGAGTTATTCTCACTTCAATGTAACGGATCGGAGCGATCTAATACATTCATGCTTGTAGAAAATTGGTATGTTTCTACAGTACTGTAGTAGAGCTACTTCGTTCGATCCAATTTTTTTTTTGAATTTACTAGAAAACAGTTTTTTGGAATCCACTGTCTGTCTGGCTGGGTATCATGATACCTCTAGGATACACGGTGCTCCTAGTGCTTGTAGCCGTCTGAGATAAGGAGGGGGTACAAAAAAAATTACAATGACAAGAGCGTTACGACTACCAAAAATGCAATAAAGATCTTTCCAAAATGTTATTCGACAACGGCAAGATTCGAACTTGCGCGCTCAAAGAGCAATGGATTAGCAATCCATCGCCTTAACCACTCGGCCACGTTGTCATATCAGCAGATCGTAAAAATATATATGATAATATATAATTTTACACTATCCGTGACATTATTATTTTTCCACAATGCAATTCGCCAGGAGAGGAAAGGACAGGAAGAGCGAAACACGAGAGACAACACTATTTCTGCCGTGATACGATGAAAACGGAGCTACCCAATTTTAGAATGTCGAGGCGACTTGTAATTCTGTGCGCGATTATCGTCGCCATCCTCCCGATTGCTGTAAACGCAGCGGTGGGGGCGTTGGTCGACCCTGCGACCAAAATATCTTTTGACGATAGCATCGGAGGTCTCTCTCTGTTCGGTGTTGGTGTGCGTAAGAAGGGCCCTATTAAGGTAACTTATAAATCCTGTTCAGCTTGATTCTTTGTCAACCTGAGCGTTCCACTTGGGTAAATCATAGGGTTCAGGCAATGCGACTCTGTAAAACTCATTGTTTCACTCATGAATGTTGAGTACTCGTTCTGTGTTCTTCCTCGGTCGAATCAATTACTTTCTTCTGATCAACGTCCCTTTCGAAAAAGGTGTATTCCGTAGGGATGTATTCAGACCCTGACGCAAAATCAAAGATCGCGCCCATTCCCAAAGTAGACAAATCCCATGCAATTTCGACACTTCGTTCGTCTCTTAAGTCAGCATCCGGAACAATATTTTTACTTAAGATGAATTTCAAAGTTGGCCCACACAAATTGGCCTCGGCTATTGCTGAAAGTGTTGAACCGCGTACATCAGATAAGACAGCTGTTGACATCCTAAAAAAATTGATTCTCGATGGAATTTCTTCTAAGGGAGGTGCGGTGCCAGGCACTATTCTTCAGTTTGACTGTTTCGACGGCGGCGTTAAGGTCTCAGTGGATGGTAGAGAAATAGGAACAGCTCCTGGATTGTGCCAAGCATTCTGTGATGTTTATCTTGATGATAAAACTGTAAGCCCGGCTTTGCGTGAGAGCTGTATTGAAAACTGCTTCAGTTAAATGACTGCCATGGAAGTACAGCATTTATGCAGAATTGTTCCTTTTGGGGTGTCTGTTTGGGAGGACTCTATGCCTTGGGGGGATGAAATGCCAACATACAATCAGAAAAGTAGCAAATAGCCGAGCTCATCACAGAGGTTGTTCAATCTCAAAAAACAGATTGCACCTTACTTTGATTCTTTGATCTATATCAATCCACCCATACAAGTTTTCAAAGTCATGTGTAGCATAGACTTTTTTTACTCTTCACTTTTCACCATCGACAAACACTATTCCTATGCTTCAATGTATCCGGTTTGTTGCTAGCCTGAATTAAGGAGAGATCATGAACTACTACACTGCAGAATATAATAACACGAAATCGTCTAACATAAAAACATGATGCATCTTCCACTATTTGGTCCACGAGGGTAGATACAGACCGGTACAAATTTTGAGTTAATTTGTTTGCTCCAAAGAGGAAAAACTCCCTTAGAACCTTAATAACTGTCCTAAACTACAGGAAACATGGCAACATTTTATAACATTGATGAGGACTATCTATACACACCACAAAAGCTACTATGGGATGTGTACTATGATTTTTACCCTGTTACTAGTCAAGTCAATATAGTAGAATCCCACTCAAAGGCACTGCACACATAGTTAGAAAAAATAGTTAAAGTTAACTAACAAAGTTAAAGATAGAAATCAAACTTACCACATTCTTTGCAATAAAGAAAAAATGAACTTTATCTTATTAAGCTCGTCAAAGTCCTAAAAAACTGATCTTAAACTTATCATTTTTTATAAAATAAAAATGTCGAATTTTTTTGTGAATTCAAAAAATTGAATTTAAACTTCTTGAACTTTTTTACAACAAAGTCATGACTTTTACTTACATTTTCATTTTAAAACTCAGACTATTTCACAGTGATTTCATCATTCAAAACGTACTCGTGTGATTGTTTGGAGGGATACTTTCACATCCTAGATGAACAAGTTTCGGTGTCACAATATATTAGTGTCTTGCAATGTTGGCAAGTAATATTCAAATAATATACATTGATCCAAAGTGGGCGGCTGAGGAGTATTTGAGAAGGTGCAAGGCAGGTGTATGGAAGGAAGCTAAGCATATGGATTCACTGAAATGTTGGAATTTGGAGAGGATCATTGATGATGAGATGTATGAAAACATGAAGCCAAAAATGTTGACTATGGAGGAATTAATATCAGAGGGCATGGATAAGGATATCTAGGATAATCGATTGCATTTGTATTAAGCATATGCTTTGAAAGAAGTTAATGTTAAACTTAAATGTTTTCCATTAAATACAATAACTTTCATATCAACTCAAATGGATTTTGACAACCTTGAACTTTTCAAACATTCAAATGAGGAAAAATTCAAATTCATCTTATCAAACTTTTTGAGAAAAGAACACAATTCAACTCAAAACTTATCAAACATTTTGAATGAGCAAAAAACAAACTTTTGAAAAGGCAAAAAGTCTGAGAGGAAAAAATCGGACTTCAACTTAATAAACTTTTTGAAATGGTAAAACAGTGAACTTCAACAAATCAAACTTTTTGAACCATTCAAAAATCAAAACTTAAACTTCAAAGTTTAACTTTTATCTCTCACTTTATATCAAAAGCCAATGCATAACAAGTGGAACGCTTTAATAAAATTAGAAACTTTAATCTGTCATGCTGAATACTAAAAGATTCCTAAAATGAAAATGAGAGTTTTAGAATAAAAAGATCATTCATAACTTCACGAGGTTGTATATTTTAGTCAGTCACTATTGGGTGTCTGTCGTAATTGTTCTTCTGTCCAAATGTTCAAATCAACAAATATTTGGCTCTTCTAAACTACTTCCAAACCCATTCACAACCTGGAAGTCTGTGATTTTTGTCTTAGTTTTAGAAATAAAACTGCTTGGCCGGCCAAGGTGTTTATTTCCAAGTTTTGATTCTAGTCCAATTTTGCTTCCAAATTTTCAAATAGCTGGTTGTTTCTCAGTGGTCAAGAAATTCTTGCAACAGCATGACTGGGAATGATGGCAACAATCCTCCTCAGCACATGACCCCACCATGCCAGCATGGGAGAGCAAAGTACCAATCCATATAGCTGGGAGGCTTTGTCCTAACAGAACTGAAGGGTGGTGAGAGGAGAATCTTTGTTCCATCTTCATAATGACTGGTTTAGGAAGTTGTATAACAGCTTCAAAAACCCACAGGTGCCCCTGGTGACATGGCGGACAAGATCAATAGCTGCATAGAGATAGGGAATCAATGCAAAACAAATTCACTAATTCTTGGTACATCATCAGCTGAAGACTCTGAAGAAAGTGACGATGATGACGCTGACAAAGGGCATACTTTGACATAGGCCAATTACCTACTTATTTAGTACTCTTGAGTACTAAATCAAGATACCCACATAGGGATCAATTTTGACCTCCCAAGGAAGAGAGGTCCTGAAAAATGAAAAAGGGACAAAGATCCATATCTTTGGATCTTTGGCAATAGCATTGCCCCCCTGCCAGAACACCCTCAGAGAGAAGGGTAGAAACATACTAGGATTGTGTAGAAACCTACACAAAATCATATTGTTTCGTTTTTAGGATGAAAGGGATAGCATTGCCCTTCCATCCTCATTTATTCATAGCAATAAGCTCACAATTTAATCAACAGCATTAATTTATCACCGTGTATCTACAGTTTACTACATAGTAAAAAATTACATTGTTACGGCTTAGGTCACTATCAATTGATAGCCTTTGCACGACCAAGTCAAGTCGTCTGTCCAACTCTCCACCATGCATCGTCCATCAGGTACATGTTAACCATGGTAGGTTTGTCTGTCTGTTGTCTGTCGCTCGAGGCTGTACAATACCCTGGGTATGTTAGGCATTGCGCAACTTGTGTTGTTTGACTCCAAGTGTGTAGCAATAGCCAAAACTGAGCTGGGAGTTTATACGCCGCCAGTTGAGGTGAGTTTTACTCACAGGCGGGCACACGTCATTGAGACAAGTAGTAGCCATAAACAATTGCCCTTGACGTCAGTGAGGACTAGATCCCACTTGATGCGGGTATACTCCGCTTTTGTTAGCAGAGTGCGCAAGTAGCACATCGTGCACTTGGCGTAAAAAAGACCACTCCTGACGTATTATACGCACAAGTAGTGGCATGAAACTTACTTGCAATGTAGCTTGTAATAGCCCCTCAGTGAGCAAGGAGGCGTAAAAATATAAATGCCTTGGGTTTATTTTTTCCCCGAAAGAGCAATACATGTACGTCTATTATGTATAGAATCAAAAACACAATTAGACTAAAAATTAGTCCGTACCCGTGATCACATGCAGATGCAGTGACATCACTAGTATTAAGTACATAGCCAAATAAAAGGCAGTACACAGAAAAGATCTTCTAGGGCCTAAATAGATCCCACGAAGTATTCTGAATAGCCTCTAAGGCCTAAAAAGCTTACTCGTGACTCCCAAGAGCTTTTAGTGCTCCAAGTACTTGGGATCACCCAGGAAGTTCTCGTCGCTGAAGTGTTGCATACTCCTGCATGGTGCCGGTGGGAGTAGCGATGACACACTGCACGGGCATAGGTTGGATGCGGGACTCAAGGTTTCAAGGTTGGCTAAGAAGAAACCTCGTTGGTCGTTGGGAACTGCAATCACGCAGGACTTTGTCCCACGATTGCGGATCAGCCCCATTCAAATGGGAGCAAGTCATGGCACAGCCCATTTCAGAAATCGTATAACAAAACAGCCATCACGATCACGATCTGAATAAAACGACCACATATTGTGTGTCTTGGCCTCATCGGGCTCAGCCCATGAGAGCGAATGACCGGCCGCATAGGAGTGCAATATTGCCCTATAAAGGTCAAACATCAGCGTGACGCGGAATAGCTTCTCCAAGTCCCATAACGCATGGGGGTGCAAGAAGGACCCATAAATTGACTATGTGTCGATCCCCAGAAATATTCATGGCAAAATTCTTGCGAATTTCTGATTTGCGCAAGAATGCTGCCTATTATCTGCGGTTTTCATCTGGAAAACACGCAACTTGTTGATTTCTTTCTGAAATCCAAGTAAAAAGGAGAGAAAAGTCCACTAATCAAAACGATTAGAATGAGATAATTGCCGAACTGTCGGACCCCGCACTGTCGGGTGCCTATAGAACCCGAATTGCCGGTATCTTTCTCAATAGTGAGACTACTTCCCCCACTTTCACAAGTAACAGCTATGTAGCTGTGCAAGAAAGAGCACATCCTCTGGTCCAAGGAAAATAGAATTCAGAGCCCAGACAAATGTTTGGAATTATTTAATTTGATATTAAGGAGCTTGTTAGAAAAATCTTAATCAGAATTCTGCAGTCAAGTTAAAATGACCTGACATTCAAATACCTTGCTAAATGTAAGAATAACACAAAAATGCCAAGAAATTTTCTGGTATGGTTAATTGTTTTCTCAAGAAGCTGAATTCTTCTCCCACGTAGAGAAACATACACAAGTGCAATGTAGCACTAGTTACAAGCAATGATATAAAAATAGCAACTGGAAATCAAACCATGTTGGGTTTCGAAACCCTGACATGGTGTTGCTACAGTAACAGTGAAAGTAAGACGGACATAGTCCCAAGCTTCCCCCGTGTTCCAGTGTTAGGAGCATACATATGTTTTCCCTACCCTGCTAGGCTGGTGTCAAACTCTTGGTGCACGCAGGATGGGTTCTTCCTACTTGAAAGGAAGGGATATGTCACATGTTCTGAGTACATGTTCCCAGAGTGACTAAGCCAGCATATGACCTCAGTCTTTAGTGAATACAAGGACTGACTTATAATTGTTCTAGATTTCCGAGCAAATAACAACATAAAATATTATGTGAAGATCAATTTCACCTTGCCAGTGATAACTGATGTAAAAAGTCTGTTAAAAATCTGTGGACCCAAGTTGAAATAAAAACTGGCAAAAACAGATCAAGCACATAGCTAACCACTTAAGTGCAAGACTCTTCTTGAGTAAAATTACTCATGATCACAGAGCTAACCACCGTTTGGAGCAAGAATACTCATGATCACAGAGCTAACCACTCTTGCGAATACTCATTTGGAGGTAGAGTAGAATAGCGGACCTTCCAAGTAGCGTCAAAAAATAATGACACGTTTACACAAAAACTCAATTTCAAACATGTTACTGAGGTTTCTCACAACAAGAGAAACTGTTTGACTGAGTTTTGGTGTCTTGGAAAAAAGTGCCTGTATATCTCTACGTTTCAGTAGAGGTAGGTTTACAGCCTATAAAAACAGAGCACAACCAGTCAAAAAAATCAGGGAAAAAGTGAGGACAATTTACCTTGGTGACTGGAGGGGTTATTTGACAGCCGACGTCAGGACTGGCTGTACAAGAAGAGAACACCCAAAACTAAAAGAAACTACTGTAAATTGAAAGTGATTCTTAACAAGAAGTAAAAAAGGACAAAAAGTTAGGAAAATTGTCCAAACTCAAAGAATCCTTACAGTACTGTAAGAGTTGATATGTTCAACTCTGCCATTAAATAAGACTTCAGGACAAGTCAATAAATCATTAGATTGGATGCTGGCGCATCCAGAACCCATTTCATACCTAGAAAAACTGAAAAAGTCTTACCTGTTCAGGTCTAGCAGAAACAAGCATGGGTTTTCCATGTGCCTCACGTGCACATTCAATGGAATCAATGATGGCCATATGGTTCTGAACAGAACTCATTTGGAGTACTCTGATAGTCTCCAAAAGCTAGCATGGAAGACCACCTTAAACAAGGTTAGGATGGACTTACCAAGCAGCAAGTACCGGTTTGACTGACAAACTACAACACCTCTGCACAAGGACAGCATAAGGGCTTAATAACAGACCCAAAGTCTTTTTATGGCAAAAGCACAATGCTTGCAAGCAGTTAAACTCGCTAATCATTCGCCTAAAAAGGGAACTCACTAGTCACTGGGTGGTCCAGTACCAGAGAACCTTAGGCAAGACAACATGCTCGTCTCACCTCACTCACAACTAGGGTTGTAGAGGAGGAGGTACATTGTCATCAAAAGCCACTAACATGGCACATGAGACAAGGTACACAAAAGAAAGACACATGTATGTTAAGCATCACCAACTCAGATTGGGGTGGCTCGAATTCTAGTTCAGCTTGCTGAACTTAGAGTGCACAAACACAGAATAAGAGAAAGAAATCCTTGACCATGTAGAAACATTATTGGATATTCAAACAAACTGTGTAAAACTAGATAATGGGCTCACTGTGACTCAATACTTAGTATTTGATTTGGTATCCATAATAGGGACTCATAGGGTCACCAACACACCTTGTTCTTTGTTAAGCACTAAGGGGACTACCATAGGTAGTGCAACTAAATGTAGTGCAACAAACCATGAAACAAGCCTCAAAATCATATGAGCACAAGAACACAGAAGATCTGCAACCTTTGTTCTTGCAAAACCATGGCACAGAGAATTGTGAGTATCCCTCGCTAACAGGGAATATAATCTCACACCAAAAATAAAGTCAAACTATGCACATCTCTATTGAGAGACATGTAGCACCGTGTTGACATGCAGTACAAGCCAAAAGCAGCTATGCACAGAAATGTAGAAAACATCAAGGAAAATTCACTTCTCCATGATGTTTGCTGTGAAGTCACAATATGGTTTCATACACCATAAGATGATTATCAACCACTGTCTTTCAAAAAAACAGAATGGTACGTAAATGCAATATGTTGCAATGTCATTACCACCAACAAAAAGAGTTGTACAAGTACAGACATCACTGGAGGATCCTTGCTACAAAGTACAAAAGGATGTCAAAGCAATGATTCCATAATCTAAATAGAAAAAACGACATAGACGTTGATGTTTGAACCTTCCAACGATTCTGGTCAATCCATCAAATTGACTTGACATTGTTAACTTGCCCGTAGTTGACCCTTATGGGCAACTATTCCCATGGATACATAGGGATAATAGAGCAACTTGAAGGACAAATTCTCACACCAAGGATGCATAAGAAAAAGTAACAGAATATCTGTACTATGAGCACATTCGTAAATAGACCTGGTTTAATATCCGCATGGTACGCACATGGTACAATTAAGGTGTAGTTTCTACACTACACTTTCGGACCAAATGTATGTTATTTGGATTCCAAGTGTAAGTCAACCAGAGTCTTCAACAATTAAAAACCCAAAAAGTGAATAGTTATATAGAGATCAAGTAGATTCTTGACCTGCTGACAAACCATGGTCTAATCAGCAGTTTCTAGTGGCACAATCTTTTCCTAAACAAGCATTCAGACGCTGTTCACTCATACCTACTATGCAGTGCCTATCGCCTCAATGTAGTGTAGCATTCATAAGATGGAATTGTTGTTTGGCAATCCACTTTTGCACACACAAATAAAAATTATACGAGATACCAGGCAACACGAGACCGACCCTACTTGATCCTCATCAAAGTTAGGTCACATGGTCCGTGGAAGTACTGTTTAGTATAAAAGGTCATTTAGCCCGCAAAATATTCCATCTGTACAACAGTGATAATTGGACTATCACAAAAGTTATAAGATAAGACAATCAGGGTTTCACGCGGAAGTAAGTCATAATACTTGGCCTAGGAGAGTATAGACACACCAGCTTTATCATAAGCCAAAAAATCTCCCTCTCCACAAAGAACTTACACTTCATATAGCACAACAATGTGTATGTACAAATGTCACAAGCAACTTACACATTTTTACCTCAACCAAGAGTTTTTTCTGCAAGTTTGGCCTGCAATAGGACTTTTTTCCTCACAGAGGTTTTACTTTTCCGTGAAGCCACGCTCATCGTCCGTGGGGGCGAGTGACATAGGCCAATTACCTACTTATTTAGTACTCTTGAGTACTAAATCAAGATACCCACATAGGGATCAATTTTGACCTCCCAAGGAAGAGAGGTCCTGAAAAATGAAAAAGGGACAAAGACCCATATCTTTGGATCTTTGGCAATAGCATTGCCCCCCTGCCAGAACACCCTCAGAGAGAAGGGTAGAAACATACTAGGATTATGTAGAAACCTACACAAAATCACATTGTTTCGTTTTTAGGATGAAAGGGATAGCATTGCCCTTCCATCCTCATTTATTCATAGCAATAAGCTCACAATTTAATCAACAGCATTAATTTATCACCGTGTATCTACAGTTTACTACATAGTAAAAAATTACATTGTTACGGCTTAGGTCATACTTGCAGCATCAGTAATCCAGGCAACACCAGAAATACAAGTGTAGGCAAAGCCAATGTTCCAGGTTCTCATTAACAATTTCAAGGGGCTGGAGAGCAAGGTGAGGGTCTGCTGGTGAGAGAGCTTTGTTCCCACAGTCAATGTCCCAACAATCCTTACCATGGATATCACACACATCCCAGGCAGAATTGATTCCTTGATTTGAAGTTAACAACACTGCAGCATCAATGTCTGCCACTAGAAATGAAGACCCCACATCCACCATGACAGTAGTCACCCAACTAATGCCAGCCAAGCTTCCATCTACAAATGATTTGACAACCAAAAAGAAATGTAAGAAAGCCAAAAGGGTAAGTCTGAGAAGACAAACAAATCTTCTAATTGCTAGAGAGGGTTGGTCCTAAACACGCAATGGATAAAATCGGGGCATGATTCAAGAGGGTGGTGATGTTTGCAATAATGTTGGTGGGGGTAAATTGGGGGAATGTCTATGTTGGTAACAATGCAACAACAACAAGTTCTAAATAATGCAACAGCTGCAGACCATTGAGTGCAGATTCAGATGTCATATATGGAAAGGGGTGCAAGGAAGTCAGATAAAATTCTTAGGCATTTAATGAAGTCAAACCCCTTAAAGAACTGAAAAAATGCCATTGTCGAAGAAATCATGGGGTCTGCTATGAGTAAGACTGAAAGCAGTGAATGCGCAGATAATTAATTATGTGTTATTAAAAGTTAGGAATTCAATATAATGTAACAAGTATGAAGACAATGAATTGTACAATAAATTATATTCCAACTACATTAATGCAATTAATGAATTATGTATTTTCCCAATTCTAGTCCTCTGTTTCAATGCCATAATCATTGAAATCCTCAAGACACTGGTAGTACTGTTCAATTCTATTGATTAATTTAGAATTGGTTGTTCCGGATTAAAAATTGAGTTAATCTGATTGGAACCAACCAACTCTGTGTGACAGTTGTGAACTAAGATTATGATCTCCAAGACAAGCTTAAATTTTCTACTATCAAAGGGTAAGTCCTTTTTGCACTGTGGAAGAGAATCTTGCATACATTGCATACCCCACTCACTGGCCTGTCAGAGTGAGGTATAAGCATTGCTGACACAAAATGAATAATCACAAACATGAGGATGCAGTCATTTTGCTATATGTTTGCTCAGTCTTAGTGGTCCAACCAATGTATTGTATGCATGTCCACTTCGAGAAGCACCACATCAACACATGTCTTATGATCACCAATCATCTTTTGATGAAAGGTAGAAATCTAGCTGTGTGTGTACCATCTCCCCAACTACCAGGAAAGAATATCAATCTCTCAATCTCTCTCAATCACTCTTAATCTCTCTCAATCTCTCCCAATCACTCTCAATCTCTCTCAAAGTTTGTTTGTTGTTTGTTTGTTGTTTGTTTGTTGTTTGTTGGTTGTTTGTTGGTTGTTTGTTGGTTGGTTGTTGTTTGTTTGTTTGTTGGTTGGTTGTTGGTTGGTTGTTGGTTGGTTGGTTGTTGGTTGGTTGTTGGTTGTTTGTTTGTTGGCTGTTTGTTGGTTGGTTGTTGGTTGGTTGTAAGTTGTTGGCTGTGGTTGTGGTTGTTTTTTTGTTCTGTTTTTGTTCTATTCTAATCTATTCTATTCTATTCTCTTCTATTCTGTTCTGTTCAGTTCTGTTCAGTTCAGTTCTGTTCTGTTCAGTTCTGTTCAGTTCTGTTCAGTTCTGTTCAGTTCTGTTCAGTTCTGTTCAGTTCTGTTCAGTTCTGTTCAGTTCTGTTCAGTTCTGTTCAGTTCTGTTCAGTTCAGTTCAGTTCAGTTCAGTTCAGTTCAGTTCAGTTCAGTTCTGTTCAGTTCAGTTCTGTTCTGTTCTGTTCTGTTCTGTTCAGTTCAGTTCAGTTCAGTTCAGTTCAGTTCTGTTCTGCTGTGCTATGCTGTGCTGTGCTGTGCTGTGCTGTGCTGTGCTGTGCTGTGCTGTGCTGTGCTGTGCTGTGCTGTGCTGTGCTGTGCTGTGCTGTGCTGTGCTGTGCTGTGCTTTGCTTTGCTTTGCTTTGCTTTGCTTTGCTTTGTTTTGTTTTGTTTTGTTTTGTTTTGTTTTGTTTTGTTTTGTTTTGTTTTGTTTTGTTTTGTTTTGTTCTGTTCTGTTCTGTTCTGTTCTGTTCTGTTCTGTTCTGTTCTGTTCTGTTCTGTTCTGTTCTGTTCTGTTCTGTTCTGTTGCGTTCCGTTCCGTTCCGTTCTGTTCAGTTCTGTTCTGTTCTGTTCTGCTCTGTTTTCTTTTCGTTCTGTTCTGTTTTTGTTCTACTCTGTTCTCCTCTGTACTGTACTGCACTGCACTGCACTGCACTGCACTGTGCTGTGCTGTGCTGTGCTGTGGTGTGCTGTTCTGTGCTGTTCTGTGCTGTTCTGTGCTGTTCTGTTGTTTTGTTTTGTTATGTTTTGTCGTGTTTTGTCGTGTTTTGTCATGTTTTGTTAAGTGTATGGGTATATTTAGGAACTAACAATATCTGCAACACTGATCAGTGGTACTGATTGGTGCTCTATTTACAACCTGTTGGAATAATTTCCCAATCTAATATGTGAAGAATTCTAATGTCTTTCTTTCTTTGGAAACAAATAGGATATGAAGACCAATCTTCTTTGCAATTATTCCGATTGCCCTCTTTGCCTGTTGATAAATACTTGATGTTTAGAGTGAAGAAAATCCTCTGACATAGTGCCATTATCTGTTAACCGGCCTCTGGGTTTCTTGATACCAGAGAACAGATCATTTTTGCCAGTTCACACAAAAAATAGGCCTACAAATCCTTCTTTTCAGTTGGGATATGGTGTGTTTTTCATTGTTTGAGTTCTTTATTCCCTGATCTCCTACATCAAACAAGACTACTTTTCAGCTGCTCACAAGATAAGCATTTGGTTTTTGTCTGTAGCTGCTGATGCCCAACATTACTGTCAACATTGACCATAACAAAATTTCCTTCAATTTGGTGTAAAATCAAAGTAGATCAACATACTTGTTTTCACCATCAGAACAAGTAGACAAAAATACGGACACATGGGAAATTCTTTTCTTGCAGGAACAAGTACTAATAAAACATCATCAATGTTCTTGGATGTGTTGGCTTTCATATTATCTTGGGCCTGGCAATCTGGTGGATCTGCTGATGGTGTCCAGATGTCAATCTTGGGAGAATTTCTCGGATGTTTTCTTTCATATCACCTAACTTTCATGCAATTTCCATAATCTGAAGGGAACATTGTTCGATGTTTAGTAAACAGATTTTACTTCTGAAATGTGATTACTTTTTCTCTCAAATTTTCTCAAATTTGGTTTGTACATAAGTATTAATGTTGTGGTGAGGGTGAGCCTGATTGGCTCACAGACGGCATTTGTGCAGATCTCTCAGTTTGAGAAAGATGCTGCCCCAGTTCCTACTGCAGATAATTGATCCCTTGGGTTAAAATGAGTCAGTATCTCTTATGTTAGAAATCTCTTTCTTGTGAATTTTGTATTTTTATCTTGACAGAAGTTCTTATATATATCAAGTCGGAATTCTAATTTCAATTTCTAGTTGTGTCCCATATTTTCTTCCGATAATATTAACTGTCTCATCCTCTCAAACATGATCACACTTCCACAGACGGCAGCATTCAAGCTTTCTGTACCTGGAGCCATAGGAACATGAATAGTAGATATTATGCCTTCTTGGATTGCATCACGAACATCGCTTCGAAGGCCTTCCCCTTCTCTTCCTAAGACCAAAGCAGCCCCTCCCTTCTCACTTCCAATGCCACTTACCCAATCAACATTGTAATGAGGTATTGATTGCTTCAATGGTTTGGACATTCCTTTGTCTCCAGCCGCTTCCATGGTAGCCGCAAACACACGATCAGTATTAACACCACATTGCTGCAACAAATGTAGCAGTTGCTTAAATGCCCCTACTTGTGCTTGGTTACTTGCCACTTTTCTGGGCTCACTCATTTCAAGCACAGGTACACGAAATGATGCGCCCATAGCGGACCGCAACACTTTTGGATTCCAGACATCACAGCTATCAGGAAGCACGATTAATGCAGTAGCATTTGATGCTGCGCAAGATCTTAGAAGTGTTCCAACATTCCCTGGGTCAGATAGACCATCAAGAATCAAATAAAACGGCGCAGTATCGGTAGAACAAGATATTAGATTGTAAGGTTTTGGTGTTTTCATCAGCGCAACAACGCCTTGAGTGGTAACTGTTCCAGAGCATGCTTTAAGGACTTGTTCTGTACCAATATTAACGGTGCAAAAGCTAGTGTTAGTTTCATTGCTTTCGTTGAAGTGGCTTTCTATCTTGCGTTGTATTGACTCTTCGTGAGCTATACGCAACCAATACTGCAATTTCTTTCGATTCTCTTCGGTTTCAGCACCACTGACATCTGAAAATAAGGATTCTGCAACGACGATGTTGCGAACCAAGCGTCGCGATACTTCATTTGACAGAATGTCGTTGACAAGACGAACTCCTTCGGCAACTGTGAGACCAAGTTCTGATCGTTTTGATTTGTTTGCTCGATGGACAGACTTGAACAACTTGACTGTCTTCGAGGTTTGGTGATTTGTTATTCTTTCCCAGTTTGGGATTTCTGACATGAACGAATCTGAGACTGAAGAGAATAGAGTTTGATTACAGCCAAAATATCGTTGGCGCGAATCGAGCACGCAAGGCTTATGACGAAACCTTGATACACACATTCGCTCTCGTGGTTGCACAAAGCAAGGCAGAATTGGGTGTTGACATGGAGCAACCGACGAAAATCTAAAAAGAGCAAAGACAGTTGATCTATTCATGATTTTGAGTCCTGTTGAGTTCCTTCTATGTACTATGTGTCGACGCGATCGATTCATGGAGGCAGTTCTCAAAGATGAGGCCCTCGCCTGGACAAGTAATGATGCAACAAACAAGGTGGGAAAGTTCATTGATTCTCTTTTTACGAAGAAACAGTGATAATAAGTGCGGTAGTTTTACAGCGGAGAGGTGAGGTGGCATCAGGAGGCATCAGGAGGCATCAGGGTGGCATCTGTGCATCTTCTGATCTGCATCTGAGGCTGTGATTTTGTTGGCCGATTTGCAAATGTCATATCTATGTCATGTCTATTTCTAGCGAATTTATTTATTCGTGTAAAATTACGAATGTCAAATCAAAAACAAGAAAAAAAAATTGACATTTGATTTGAGCGAGTCCAAATCTTCAAATCTCCGGGTACATTTGGGTCGTCCAAATCAAATGTCCAAATGTCAAATCTATTTTCAAACCGTCCTGCGATCGCCACGTGGAACATTGAAATAGAAATAATCTCAATTGACGGGACCCATCAACACACTTCACACAGTGTTCAACAATCATCAACATGTCACCCACCCGCAAAACCATGGACATTCTCTCTGTTAAACAATATCGCGACACAGTGATAGGAGAGCTCACCACTGCACCCTACTATGTTGCTTCTTACTTGGCGAAATATTCCGTCGCCCGGAAAGCAGTTTCCACAAAGAGTTCGATTGCGAAGGATCTCATGGTTGCGTGAGACTATTGTGCCGGAAAAATGATGTACAGAAAATAATGTATTGTGATACATAGATTTGCCGGTACGAGATTTGTGTGAACAACAAACTCATAATTTATCTCTAATTTTTGGCAAATAAAAATATTCGCTAGAAAACGATTTGACATTTGCAAAATCGGCCAACAAACTCACAGCCTGATGTTGGGCCACAGTTTTGCTTGTCCAATAGACACACCGGAATACTTAGATCAATATCACCAAAAATGACACTGCGCTGTCACGAAAAAATCATTATTTTTTTTGTTCCTTTGGTACGAATCTGTACCAATTTGACAATTTTCTACCATAATATCCCTCAGTTCCTTTAAACGGTGAACTGTATAGGAATTTAGTGATACAGTTTTGTAAGTTATGTGCATATTTTTTGAGCAAGTGATGGACACTCCGTTGCAACAGATTGCAACACTCCCCATTTTCGTTGTGGCCTGCTTGAGGAAGGAGAACGAATCAATCTCTCAGTAAATCGTGCATTAGCTATATCTAAACAAATGGGTAGGCACGGACAATAGTCTTTCTTTTCTGACAAAGCAGAGCAGTAGCCTGCAGTAGCTGTATAGCAACACAGAAGATGTAGAATAACTAGAGATGGTTCTTGGTCGAGAATTCGAGATCGAGACACGAGAATTTCACGTTCGAGATGATATCTCATCTCGAAACACTCCGATCCGAGATCCGAGATGAGATTTTTTACGTACATGTACAACACACGTACGTATATAAACACGTATTTATCAAGGTCCATACCTGAAGTGCATCAGAAGTGCGTACACAATCATTCGATCTGGAATGGAATCTCCTATCAATTGAATGGAGATCATCTCAAATGAGATCTCGATCTCGAAGGGTCAAATTCTGAACTATTCTTGATCTCAAAAAATTGTACAAGACGAGAACAAGAACCATCTCTAAGGCTGTGTCCATTGCATAATTTTTTCCCCGTTTTTTCCTTTTTTCCACTGGAAAATTTCCCGATTTTAGGGGGTGTATATTAAGGGTGGTCACCCCCGTCCATTGCATTAAAGAAATCGGGTGACGCACTTTTCCTTCTATTTCAGCTTGCATCATTTTGTACCCCCTTGGTAGCAATCGGCAGTCACTGTGCTGACACATCACGACACTTTACATGGTTGGAGACATCCCAACTCCCTCGATTTATTCTCCCGAACGCGATGTAACGCGAGGATGTATCGTCCTGTATTGTTCCGAATACATGCGTTGTGAAACGCGAGGACGTGTATCTCTCGTCCAACACGTTAGCGTCGCCCCTGCTGGTATTGTTGAGTACAATACAGCGCAAGTCTGTGTCCATCATCGCAAATAACATTGTAATTCACCTCACAGTCAAGATGTTGACAGGGAGTCATCTACAACAAGCCCAGCTCCTGGCTGCTTGAGGTGCTGCATTTGCTGCTATGCACTTTTGCCGTGAAAGAAGAGGGTTAATGGCAACCGGTATCACACCACTGCACAGCCTCGCTGCCGCCGCACAGTGCATGAAATATATCTTTGTCTTGGTGACAATTATTTCCAGCAAGCCTATCGTATGACATATCAGTCATTTTGCATTCTGCACGAGGAATTGAAGGAAGGGATCAAGAAAGCACACAGATATATGCTGGAGAGGATGAAGAAGCAGAGGAAGGCATGGAGTCGAAGGAAGAGGAAGGTGTTTGGACGTGGTTGGCGACGCACCAACCAACCTGAACCTCCACCGATTCCAAATGGAAAGATTAGTACAGAAGTTCGGTTGGCATGTGCGTTGAGGTACTTCAGTGGTGGATCGCCATATGATATTATGGTGAAATGTGGAGTATCTCACACGGAGATGTTGAACAGTGTTTGGTACATTGTTGAGGCGGTGAATGAAAAGAAGGAATGGTATATAAAATACCCAAACAATCATAACGAACAATTGAAGATTGCAGCGTAGTTAAGTGGCCATAGTCACACCCTCCGTTGATTAATTATAGAGGGACACATCGACCGTGATGCAATCTATGCAGTGCCTCCTCAAATCACAAATGAGGCAAGTACAAAAGCATGTACAATGATGTAAAATGGCGTGTAAACGCGTAAAGGACGTAAAAGTGCGTAAAAGGCAAGAAGTGAATCAAGAACGGTCGAGATGGTGAAAGAAGGGGTGGAAATTTTTTTCAGTCCACGCCCGACTCCGACCTGGACTTGAGACAAAATTTCCACCCCTGCGGATGATGGACAGGGAGCAAATTTCCAGTGGAAAAAAGGAAAATCGGAAATTACTTCTTATGCAATGGACACTACCTAAGAATAATAGAGTTGTGTCCCGTTCTCATCCCGGACGTTTTGCCGAGATTGGGATTGTCCCTGGATGGGACCCAACAGGATCTGGATCATCCTGGGATTCGGCGGGATTACCAAATATCCGGGATTGACCGGGATTTTCCCGGGATATACAGGGATATAGCCGGGATGATGGATACCTGGAAGATCCGGTAAATTGTGAAACGAGGGAAGTATTAAGAAGTTAATTGTGTGAACGAGGTAGAGTACAGTAGTGGGCTGTTATGTAAGCAAAAGTATACTTTCAAATTTTTCGTCTTTCTTAGGAATGAATATGTAATGGAAAATCGGCGAAGGTCCGCAAGAAAGAAGTGCATTCAAACGAGTGAATACGTGCGTTAATTGTTTTAAGAGCGACCTTAATTGGCGACGACAATGAATTGAAGCCAATGTCCTCTTGAATATTTTTGAACATTATTGAACATTATTGAACATTTTGAACATTTTTGAACATTTTTGAACTTTTGAACATGTTCAAAAATGTTCAAAATGTTCAATACCACGTTGTCTAAATACGAACCATAATATTTGAACATTTTTGAACAGTTCAAAAATGTTCAAAAATGTTCAAAAATGTTCAAAAATGTTCAAAAATATTCAATCGAGTTCGGAAGCAAGGATCGCTTCTTTCCGAGAGGTCATACTGGACTGAATCGTTGAGAGTCTAAACGGATATATATTATTTGAATCGCTTTACATACTCTTTCTTTTCTTGCGTTGAACTCAGCTATATAATGTATACGTACAATAGATTCAAATTTGATTTTGTGGGATTGCTTGCATCGACATCTTCTCGCCAATTTTTCCGTGATTGGTTATTTCAAAATATACTTCCTTCGTTCCACATTTGCCGGATCTTCCTGTCCAAAGATTGCAGGAAAAGTGCAATCTCGGCCGGGATATCCCGTCATCCCGGTTTTTAATCCCGGACGAGACACAACCAACTCTAAAGAATAACGACCTTCTTCATACCCATTTTGGGGTGCACTCAGCCCTTTGGCGGGCTAAACTCCCGCGCGAGTCATGGGGGATCCGTTGCGGGGGTATCGTCAATCGTTCCATCGTGCGGCTCTGAGCTACGTCGCACGTCAGAGGTGGATATCCGGTCCAAAGTCCGTGCCATAGCCAAGGCGCAGGACATGTTGGCTATCCAGGATTCAGTATTGTCTATCGGCCGTGGAACCTTTACCGAGGGTTTCCATATCCATGTCCAAGAGGGGCCGGTGGTGTGGAAGGATATCGTCTGGATCAGTGGATAGTAACCTCAAAACATGGGTCATTATGAACAAATCATGACGATACCAGCCTGGCGAAAAGCAGCGCTAACCTGCCTCAGCCTTACCACCGTCTTGTTCGTGGCAAGGGCGCCTTGTATTGTCGCCTTCAGGACAAGTTTCGTGAGCATTCCTTCTGGCTCTTCCACAACTTTTGGAATGAGCAAATCAACCCACTTTGAACGTGGGGCGAACTCTGAGCTTTGCCCAGAAATCCCGACAACTCCACGAAGCCCTTCGAACGAGGTAGCTGTGGTAGGATTGATTTTTAATTCCAATTAGCTCTATAAACGGCCTCTCACACAATCTCTCAATACAATGCAATAGCTCGCCTGTGGATGATTCTGGCACCCACAGCGTGACTTTAGACGCATTGGGGGAGTTGTTGACGTAGTGGTTGGGTACACCGGGGGGAAGAAAAAAAATCCGACCTATCAGAACATTATGGACGCTACTGAAGCTTTTTTGGTTGAGTTTGATCCGTCTCTCGTATCTTACAAGAACATATTGGACGCTGTGAGTAGCCATGTATCATTGTTTGGATTATTCCAGTACAACATTCTTCTGTATGATCAAATAATCCTTACGTTTAATTTTCTTAACAGTGGGGAGATATGCACGCGCCTTACTACCCCAGTAAAACGCAGTACAGATCTGCGATATTCTATTGCAGTGAAGAACAACGGAATGCTGCTAACGAAAAGATCCAGGAGCTCGGCAGGAACGGCAGCAGAGAAGTGTATGTAGATTTGGAACCAATTTCAAGCTTTTATAAAGCAGAGGAGTACCATCAAGATTTCTTGGATAAGCAGGCTGGTGCGCGAGCTCCTAGATTTTAAGGTAACGATGTGCACCAGTAAAATATCGCCGCTTTCTTGAGGGTGGCATCGGTATAGGCGCTTAACAGTCGCATATTAATGACGAATTCTGAGTGCATATATTTGCAATTTGCATTCAAAAGCCTGACATATGATGCGGTCTGTTTAGAAGCAGTAATTGATGTTAGTGCACTTATCTGTGACTTCGAGTGGAGAGGCCAAGGTTCAATAGACTTCTTACAGTGCTTTCACATGCAAGTAAAACGTATTAACTAGCAGGAAATTTTAAATATGTTGTACTGGCAACGTCTCACACATGATTGTGTTCATGTTTTCTACGTCTCAGTACGCATACAAAATGATCCATGTCAAAAACGAAATAATCAATCATGCAAGAATGTGATCTGCTTTTCTCTTCTGACGGATGTTATTACGATGAAGGATCGATGCGATTTCGATAGTCGCCCCACAGTTTGCTCCCGCACTGACACAAATTACTTCATGGACCACTTCTAAGATAAGATTGTTATTGTTGAGCTCCTGGAAAAATGCTGTTGAGCAGTCCTAAGAAAATCAAGAGTCGTGATCACGATCTTCTCGCTCAGACTGGTATCACCAAAGCAGGTTATCTGCTCAAACAAAAATGCAAGTTTCGATGGGAATCATGCTTTCTGATCCTCAACGACCACTGCCTCACTTATTGCAGCGAAGAGCATAACTTCTCGAAACCTGATGGCAACTTGCTTCTCTCGGCAAGTACTAGAGTTTACATCCAACATGGTGAAGAGGCTGTGATTCGGATCGAAACTGGCTTTGAAGTACTCTTCCTAAAGGGTAGAGACTTCGCTGAGACAAAAGAGTGGAAGAAAGCTATCCATACTAATGCAGGGAAACTTTCAGGTTTAGCTAGGGGGCTGTTTGGAGTGAAGTGCAAGAACGGGAGAGTAAATGATCACTTTTTGATGCTACATAGGTAAGCAAATACATCACTTGCGCTGTATATTTCACACTGTCTCGTTGTTCATCTGATTGAGGTCATCGTATCATTACGAACCGCTAAATTGTCAGTCAAGGCATAATCACCATTCATCCGTCCTTTGGCCAAGCACGGGTAATTGATAGAATCTACTCCTTGACAGAACACACATCTTTCGCTGTTAAAGGAAATACCATCAGTATAAAAAGCGAGGACAGCTTGACTATAGTGGCTAAAAACGACATTGAACAGAAAAGTTTTATTTATGCTCTCGAAATAATCGTCTCGTCATTGTCAAGCTTTCGCTCCAAGGTACGTACTTGAATGACGTTGCCCTGACTTTTAAGCTGCAATTTACGGAGTTCTATGCAAATATATGTCACGGCAATTCTTCTTCTAGGTTTTTGCGAATCCTCCTCCGATGCCTGTGCACAGTGGCACACTTCTGTCTCTAGACGCATCCACCATGAAGTGGACGAAGAAGTATCTTGTCTTGACTGATGACAGCATCTACATTCAACCGCATCGCAAAGTTGGTTTCGATGCGCCGCAAAGGCATAAACTGACACCAAACGCGATGATATTCTCTACAACTCTCAAGCCTCATTCCTTTGAAGTGGTTTTGTTTTCGGAATCCCTTCACTTGGCATCACCCTCGGAGAAAGAAAAATCCGACTTCCTGCATATCTTGGAACAACTCATTCCAAAATCAACGTATGATTTGAACGATCAACTCCAAAGTGCGTCCTTGGAAAGAAAGGTGAATGCGTACGATATTGAATTGAAATCGGCAAAGGCACCAGGTGTAATTCTTGAACGTAGAGGAAACTGGGCACTGGCTGCAGTGGTATCAGATTCAATTTCAAGGAAACTATCGAAAGGCTCTATTTTGTCGTCGATTAAAGGAGAGTCGGTTGTTTTGACCGGGTTTGAATCTGTCGTGAGCAAGCTATCTCTCTGGAAGGCCCCTCTTCGTCTTTCTTTCTGGACGTCTCCGCAGAAAATGGGCTGGTTAACAATGATGGTTACAGAGAGCAACAAAAGTTGGAAAGCGTCAAGAGCAGTGCGCTGGGGTGAGTTTGAAACAACATTGACTCTTGTCTTTTGCTTATCAGCTTTAACTGACGTTGTCTCCCATCAGAGAGAGTCTACGCCACCGTTTCAACTGGTGTCATGTCCATCTACATAGTCTTAAAAGACGGAAAAAGTAAAAAGCAAGTTTTTGGTCTCTATGGGTCCGCTGTCGGGCTCGTTGCGCCTGAATCGGTATCGGGCAACAAAAATTGCTTTCGTGTTGTTAACGGGATCGAAAAGATTACGCTTCAGGCTGCATCTTATGATGATATGATGGATTGGTCCACGATCATAGTTCACGGAATCAGCATGGAGAATGGTGGTGGGATTCTACTTGGCAAAGCAAAGAAAGAAACCGCAAACGTCCCAGTCGATAATTGCCAACAGCCATCGATCTCTTGTGGGTTCGAGCACAATGACGATCGCGGCGTTAAGTCTATAGTATTCGCAAAACCAAAAGCTAAGCATTCCCCAATTAAAAGCAAGAGCATCGACTCATCCGAGTGCCCCCCAAATTTCGAAACATTGAATGCGTCTCGATCCACTGATATGACTGAAATAAACACTACTTTCAGGAGTCTTGATCCGGTTGATTTGTCAGAAACGATGGAAGATTTTGCGAATAACTTTTTCATGACCACAATTAATGATAGGTGCTCTAAAAATGCGCCCAAGAGTGCGTTGCCCCTCCAAGCGTTGAGGGTACAAGATTTATCGTACGAGTCCATAGAAAGCAGCGGCAGCGTACACTTGGATGAAGCGTGGTACGAAATCGACAAGGCTTCAAATACTGGATCGGTAGCCATGTCCGACGAAGAGGTTATTGATAAGTATGATGACGTCAACGCATATGGTCACATCAATTCGGACGACTTTGCTAAATTGCTTCAGTGCAACCATTGTGTTGGTGTTACCAAAGGACGAGTGCAAAAGATTGATGAATTTGTTGTGTGATCGTATGAGTTCATTTGAAAATGATAGGTAATGTAATGAGTGAATGTTTAAAGGAATATTCGATAACATTCGGTGTGATTACCCAAGTGATACTGATGACATCTATTCCAGACATTTTCTTGGTAGAAAGCCTCGCAGCTGATCCACGTGACGTTCCAAAAGTTTGCGTCTAGCTTCGTCTATCACTCTTTGCTTATACTCTTCTTGTTCTCTAAGAGAATTCTGTTGTTTAATTTCTCTCTCCTTTTCAATTTGCACGAGTCTGGTCCTCTCCAATCTTTGCTCTGCAGCCTCCGCTTTAAAACGTTCTTTAAATGCTCTGCGGCTTTCTTCCTCCCTCCTCTCAACTTCGGAGTCTTCAGCGAATTTTTGGAGCATTTTGTCTACTAGCTCTTTTTCTTCTCGCTCCATCTTCTCAAGAATTGCCTTCTTAGCTGCTATTTGCGCATTATTCTCTCTCATTAGGTCCTTTTTTGTTTCCATTCGTTTTCTTGCGGTGTCCTCCTCTTCTTTCTTGCGCTTTGCTTCAAGCTCTTCTTCCCATAACAAGGCTCTTGAAACGTCAAGCTCCTCTTGTGATTGTGTTAGGTTCCTTGTCTCATCTGCCACCCTTTGCCATCGCCGCTTCTTTTCATCTTCTATACGTCTCTTTTCTGCCTCCTCTTTGATGGCTCTTTCTCTCATCATTTTATTGTACGCTTCGATTTCAGCATCTTGTACTCGCTGCTCCCTCTCAACAGCTTCCATGTGCATCCTACGCTCATTTTGGAATTCGGCGACAATAGCTCGTGTTTCCTCGACCTTTCGCAAACGCTCCTCGTGTTCCATTTCATCCTCTCTCTTAATTTTGGCAATTATGTCGTCGATCATTTTCTTTTCTTTCAGACTTTCTTCTCTGAGCTTTTCTTGTTGACCCTATGAATTTATAGCGTACGAGTTCACTCAGCCGTAGCCTCTAAAGAACATGTTAAAAAAGAATCGACGGCTTACCTCCATGTCCGTCATTTGTTGTTGCAATACCTTTTTCTGAGCAATGAGACTTTGCCTGCGTTCATTTTCTTTATCGACTTGTCTATGGATCTCCTGTTGACGATTGTACTCCATTTTCTCTTGAATCGCTTGTTCCCTATCGTTTTCTAGTTTTCGAAGCAGTAATGCTTCCTGATGCTGTGCAGCTCTCTCTTTATTGATGTATGCGATCTTAAGCTGACGTTCCAAATCCTTTAGCTCTTCGCTCGTCTCGCATATTCTTTGTAGCTCTCTCTCTCGCTTCTCCTGTTCGGTCTGCTGTCTTCGTATCTCCACTGCCATCTGTCGTTCCATTGCTTTCATCGATAATTCTCTTTGCCGTTTCTGTTGCTTCTCAATGAGTAATTTTCGTTGTTGTTCTTCGGCAACTTTTCGGGCCATCAAGTTTGCCTCCCGAGTCTGATCCACCATGGCTTCTCTCTCCGCACAGTTGCTAAGCCAACGGGATTCCTGGCTATACCGAGATAGTTCGGAGACTCGTTGTTCTTCTGCCCTCCTAAGTGCAGTAACTTTTTCGACTTTATGAGCCGTCATCAACGATGGCCTTCTATAAGAACTCATGGTTAGGCCTGAAAAGATATGTATGAAACAATCAGTAACGCTAATTTATGGTCCGAATGGAATGGCAATCACCACTGACATAAAATTGCATTCATTAAGGGTTTTATTGCAAAACTTTGCTCCAGCGAAAATAATAGTGTTTTAGGTATACGTAAAAACTTCCGAAGATAATAATCGAGCAATGAAACAGAATAATTGGAAGAACCCACGAAATATCTTGAAGTATAAGAGCGAGCGTTTTTTCGCCGACAAGGAGTGGAATAATATGAATGTTATTCCGCCTTGCCTTAAAAAAGTGCCACAAGAAGTGAGGTATGTATTCTGTGTTCACGCATTGTGTAAGATTGTTGCCTTTTCGTTATACTTGGAGGCCTAAAAAGGTATGATCGACAACAACTGCAGAACGACAAACGAGACCACCATCAACTGATTCTGCTCAGAAATAAAAGATGTAAATCTGCTGTACTTCATTTTTGTAGCTATTTGTCAACTTAAATCTCTGTCTAAAATCTTACAAACGACGACCACGACGTCCACTCTTCCTCCTGGTACTGTCACTGGGAATAGGCGTCACATCCTCAATCCTTCCAATTTTCAATCCATTCCTAGCCAAAGCCCTCAATGCACTCTGAGCCCCAGGTCCTGGACTACGGCTCTTATTGCCGCCAGTGCCACGAATCTTGACATGAAGGGCGGTAACACCAAGTTCCTTACAACGAGCCGCAACATCCTGCGCGGCAAGCATGGCAGCGTAGGGGGAGGATTCGTCGCGATCAGCCTTGACTTTCATACCACCAGTGACGCGGACAAGCGTTTCTCGGCCGGAGAGATCAGTGACGTGAACGAATGTATCGTTGAAGGATGCGAAGAGGTGGGCAACGGCAAAGACTTCCTCGCCTTCGACGGTTTTAGGTCCGAGTTCAGTTTCACTGGCAGCAATTATGGAGTAAAGAGGAATCATGTCAGAACTATAAGGTTGATGCGTCGTGTAAGACTGAAATTGAAAACAGGCATTAACATCGACCGTTCTCAAACAGTTAGGTTTTCGTTTGTTCCGCTCAATGGCATAGTGGTGCGAGGAGAGTTGGCCAAATAAGGAATGGAATCAAAAGCGCAGGCAATCAAACAAGCTGCGCCTGACATGATTTGGAACGTGAGAAGCTCAAATTGTAGCACAACGCCAGAGAATCATCAGACACAATAAGCGAGGAATGTACAGAGGTGTCCGTTCCCACGCTGATGAAGTGCATTAAGCTCGTTAACAAGTATAGGCGTTCGCGGCCGATGACACTGCAACTGGAATCATAGCCGCCCGCACGACGCCGCCGACTTTCCCCTCTATCAATGCCGCAGTCATTCCATCGGATTGTCAAGTATAAACCGAAAAGCACTTCATATCAAGTCCTCGAACTCACGCCATGGTTGCTCTGTTGTTTTGCGTTGTATTGATTTCCTTGCAG
This sequence comes from Cyclotella cryptica, assembly GCA_013187285.1. Lineage (NCBI taxonomy): Eukaryota > Bacillariophyta > Thalassiosirophyceae > Thalassiosirales > Thalassiosiraceae > Cyclotella > Cyclotella cryptica. Next base: position 76,119 of record JABMIG010000339.1, on the reverse strand, counting down.
GACGATGATCGACGATAACAACAGTGGATATGTCACGGGTGTGCTGCTCTTCGTCTTGGTCGATTTGCCACTTACTAAAGTATTTGTACATTGGAATTAATATAACAGTACATCTGTAAAAGTTTAGTCTGGCCGTCTTTCGCCCTCCAAGCCATGAAGTATTTCACTACCTTCAGGTGTGATAGATATTATTAATCTGAAATCTACGAACAACCATAAAATATAAAGGTAAATTTAGTTGGGCTTTGGACTGTGATAGGGCTGTGATGATTGTCCATGGCGTCGTTACGGTAACTCCACATGTCGTGATCTCGTCAAGAGACCATACAGCATCGCGAAGTTTGCAACTGTGGCTGCACAATTAAATTTCCCGACTTGACATCCTCACCATGTCCGAAACTCTCTCTTTCCGAGGCACCCTCCGCGGCCGTAAGTATACTTCAAGTTAGATTTAATGAACTTTTGAAAGATTTGAAAGAATATAGCAGCTCACACTCGACGTGATCCCAAATAGATCGCGACTGGGTAACCTCTATCGCTACCACCTCTGAAGACCCCAACCTCATCCTCTCCGGCTCTCGCGACAAATCCGTTCTCGTCTGGCGTCTCACCCACTCGAACTTCGGAGAAGACAATTCTTACGGCTACGCCCAACGTGCTTTGAGGGGACATTCCCACTTTGTGAGCGATGTTGTCATTTCCAGTGATGGACAGTTTGCTCTTTCGGGAAGTTGGGATGGAACTCTCCGTCTTTGGGAGATTAACTCGGGTAGGACCACCCGTCGCTTTGTAGGACACGCCAAGGATGTTCTTTCTGTGGCGTTCAGCGTGGACAACCGTCAAATCGTTAGTGGATCCCGCGATAAGTCCATCAAGTTGTGGAACACCCTCGGCGAGTGCAAGTACACCATTGGTACCGACTCGGATGGACACTCTGAATGGGTCTCATGCGTGCGTTTCAGTCCCTCACAGAGCGTTCCCCTCATTGTTTCCTGCGGTTGGGATCGTCTCGTGAAGGTCTGGTCACTCACCAACTGCAAGCTTCGCAACGACTTGATCGGACACACTGGATACCTCAACACTGTGTGTGTTTCTCCAGATGGATCCCTCTGCGCCTCGGGAGGAAAGGACGGAACTGCCATGTTGTGGGACCTTAACGAAGGAAAGCGTTTGTACTCCCTTGATGCTGGCGAAATCATTCATTCCCTCGTTTTTTCTCCCAATAGGTACTGGTTGTGCGCAGCAACTGACGAGTGCATCAAGATTTGGGATCTTGAATCCAAGGTTATTGTTGATACCTTGAGGCCAGAGGAGTTTGATTTGGGCAACGAGGAGGGTGCAGGACATGCCCGTGCTCCTCATTGCACTAGTTTGGCGTGGAGTGCGGATGGAAGCACCCTTTTCGCTGGGTATTCGGACAAGATTATTCGGGTCTATGTAGTTACCTCGATCTAAGGTTAATGTAATGAAAGTCTACTCAGAAACATCTGATATTTTTGGTAATTTATTTATTATGATTCGCAGTACAAGCATTTGCCATGCGTCTAATCAAAGACACAAGTCATTTAATCAGCAGATGTGCATGTGAGCACTGTGAGACGATTCTCAGCAGTTAAGGTCCATGAAGGAAACCTCATCATGTCACTGATGTCTACAATACACATCACATGCAAGATGGCTCTAGCAACGGAGGCACAATAATAATAATATGTATCCTACCGTAAAATGCGCATTCTAAGACCCGCACATTCTAAGGCATAGACTCCGACCGCAATAAAAAATGTCTTTTTCACGCACTTAACTTGCTTATCAAAGTGATAGCCTTAGTCAACTACCTCACAAGAATATGTATGGGGTGAGTTACTTCTCCATATTTGATGGTAGCATGCTATTTTTTTTAAAAAGTATCGTATCGTAGCGCATAAAAAATTATCAAGCTGTGGATCAGATCAGCCCCCCGAACATCAAGTCTCTCAACACCAATACACCAAAAACAGAATCGATCAATTGAGAGGATGGGTGTAACGAACGGATCTCAGGTAGTCTATTCACTGAGAGGGCTAACACTTGGGGATGTAATAGATATTTCCAAAGCTCGGGCAGAAGAATATGGCGTGTTTCCTACGATAGATGTGGATTGTAGCAATGTTTGCTTCAAGGTCGGCAGGAGTGTCGCCACCCTTTCAAGCTTCCTAATGAAACACGCACTGACCGGTGTTTGTGTTGCGCCCATATGTGATGGCGCTGTCCGTCCAATCAGCAAACAGGCGACCAACAAACGCAAAGCCATGCTCGAGAAGAGCCGTATCAAAGCAGCCATCATCCGCACAGAACTCCGTGTGTTACGCAGTAAATTGTATTCTGATCCAAGCTCTGTCAGCAAACCCTCGAACGAATCAACTCTCTTGAGAAGTTGTGTAAATCGGCAGAGTCAGTCTCAAATAATTGCATACAAGCTGATTTGCAAATGCGACTAATCGAAGAATTGGAGAGAAGTTCAGCGCATACAAAAATAATGCCAGAGGTTATGTTGATCGTGTAATCACTGCAGAGTACCAAGCTGATGCATTGATGGTGGGACGAGCTGTCGAAAGGAAGAGTATCATGATGATCACATCAGATGCGGACATGGTAATCCTTGCCGGCGACGATTCCTGTGCCTTGAAATCCTTTGTTCAAGATGGAAAATTAGAGATTGTCAGTACGTCAGAGGCAACAATTAACAAGCTGATATCATATCTATCCGCAGATGCAAAACAACGCATTCAATTCGTACCTGCCAGACATCCCATATTTGAAGGAATCAGTGATAGAAAGCTTCGCGCAGTGATGTGTTTATATCTGGGTTGTGATGTGTATGGAGGAATGAATGGAGTTGGGCCAAAAACTCTAGCTGTGGATATAATGAAAACTAAGTATGAAAAGTACAAGAATCGCAAACCTGAGAATCGAGAAGTTTCACTCTATTCTTACCTCAAAAAATTTCTCCACAGTAAGACCGATAGAATGGATCATGATGTTGTTCAAACATATATACAGGCTTTGACGTGTGAGCCGACTAATCCAGTGCCGTCTGATGATGCGAAGAAGCATGGAAGCTCTTACCGGACCTATGTTGGTGGGATAAAGCCGTCTGTTCTACCAAAATACTTGGAAGAATTCGCAACCGAAAACACAATTATAAAAGAAGGCCCAACAATAGTATCATGTATTGGTGTTGATGACTGCGCCACAAATTCTTGGAAGCTGATGGATATCACCTATGCAAAAAGTGTGAGGGTATTGTTTGCAATTATTGCAACGAGACCATTGGTACAGAAGTGCACTGCCTCTTGTGCTATGCAGAGAATTCCATTGTGCCTATTCCAGGAGATAACAATAATAGGCATAATAAGCCCGTGATGGAGATGCGAGATGAACTAGCTACTCGCTACAATTTTGACAGTGTAGATGATCTTACCTACGAGGAGATAGAGGATTTTTATGAAGTGAGAGATGTTGTCACCGCACGAATTGATGAGATGTCAGAGACTGTCCCATTCCCTTTGTATGCTACGAACAAACTGGACGGTGAAATACAATGGCAAAACTTTATGGATGTTGATTTAGCTGATGGAGCTTCTTTCATAAATGATCCTGATCTCCACCGAAATACCTTCCCGAATTCTTTGTTTTTTTGGTTCGCTTGTTCGATTTGAATTGAAGAAGAGGACTGATCATGTGAAAGATCCGTCTATATACAAGTCAATTCCAGAAATACTTATTAAATTTGCTGAGAACTCACGAATCGACAGTGGTTTCAGATTGCTTGCGCGTACCGTCCGCCATAGCTTTGACAGCAAAATACCTGGTATGAAAGAATGCTCGGCAAAACTTATAGTGGACAACCATGGCAATGTTGGCATGCATATTCAATCGAAGATTCCTGCTTCTATGAAGAAAAATACATATGATACCGAAATTGTAGCCACTGCAAGCAACCTCATGTGTTGTAAATGCTCATGCCAGTGCGGATCCAAGGGAGAGGAGCGAATTGTTTGTGTTCATACCCTAGTGCGATTATATATGATGTCACTCTTGCTTCATGATCATTTGGCGGAGAATATCCTTTGTGAGCTAACGGCACGTGTTGTCGAAGTCAGTGGAGTCCACCATGCCATCTAGTGCGGTTGAAGATGAACAATGGCTTTGGAATATGGGTATATGGTCAACGAATGATGCTGAAGTAATCAAATCAAATGTCCTAGTGCTAATGGAAGCCGCAGGTGAATTCATCAGGGAAGAAGAGTTCGAGAGCGCACCTGAGCTTCTGCAAGCCTTTTCAGTTGGAACTCAGAAGAGGAAGGAATGGGTGCAAAGCACAAAAATACCGCCTAGACCCTCTGAGTTACGCCCCATTGCAGAAATCACGTTCATGTCCACTGCGTCTAAAGGAAAAGCATCAATGCGACGTGATGCTAAATCTTTGAGCATACAGAGAGACACTACGATAGACCAATCAGGTTATCTGTGCGAAATTAATGAGGTGGACAACTCTGCAGAGCCGAATAGCGAAGATGCGAACGATGATAATGTCTGCAATCCTGCTTATAGGAAGATATGGAGCCTCATGAATGATGCAGGTATTGGACTGGAAGACTGCGGCTTTGCTGGGATGAAACTTTTATATTTACGGGCTGAAGTGCAGGATAAGGAGTTTAGTTTACGAGAGAAGAAATCAATGGATGCACGGTCGAAAATGGATTGGTCTACCTTAAGGTCTCTGTCAAAACAGAGATCACTAAATTCGACAGCTTCGCAGAGACAAAATCTGGCACGAAAAAAAAACAATGCAGACCTGATCATATGTTCATCGACACTACAACGAAGCAAGCAACTTGGTGTGGTAACTCCATCGCCGGAACACGATCATGTCTCCAAGCGTACTCGTCTTTCTTCTCCTGGAGAGAAGCTCCTACCAACAATTACTCATCAGAAATCTTCCAATCAAAAAAATATGTCAAATGTCATATGCCTGGATGCCCGGTCAACAATAAGAACAAAGCCTTCCAGCACATTGGATTCCACAGAGTCCCATGCTATCCAAAGGAGCTAAAAAGCAAGTGTCCAAAAAAGGCTGCGGTTGCAAACCGGAAGGCAAAAATCTTTCACCGCCGAGAGTGCTCCGACGTATGCTAATTGCACCAAGCAGTCGTTTGGAATATACAGTGTGTGAGAGGCATCAGTTTGAACATAAATCACATTGTATTCGCATCGACTCAGATGGCAAGTCATGGTCATATACACTCACACTCCCAAAAGATTTAGGTCCGAAATCCAATCAACATGAACCTGAATATTCCGCAGGGATGGGTACCGATCGGCAGTTAAAGAGATTGCTAGAGCCTGTGCAAGAGATTATTCAGAAGGGACGAAACATGATACAGACAGGTTGGGTTGTCCAGAGAGATGCGAGGCCTACTACAGTAACAGCCGAGCTCCGTGCAGTAGCAGCCGATAGGGATCGATACAAGACTGAATCAGAAAAATGGCAAGCCAACGCTGCAGAGGCAATGTTAGCACTGAACCAGACATTTGAACAAATTTGTCCAAATCAGCATGTTCGGATGAATCCTATTGTCAAGAACTTGTCAGGTCTTCACACGCATGTTTCAGATCCAACGCTGGCGTCATCAAATGGATCAAATGGCGGGGGTAGATTCTTCAAAACAGAGAGAGATTATACAACCCAATGCCAAGAATCAACGGAAGAGCGCTGCACATGATCCTCCCACAGTTGATTTGCGGATTGCCGATAGTGAGGTGAAACGCAGGACTGGATTTCCATCTCTTCAAACAATGATTGTATATATTTTCATCGTTTGTAATGGGGATGTCACTCTGGTCACGAAGCGCAATACATCCCTCACGTGGTTTGAGGAATGGTTCCTACATTTTGAGTATAAATGGGGACGGACACTTACTAGATTGTGGGATGCAACAGCATCCTATGGCCCCGAACGTCGATTCATCATAAAGCTCATCAGTCATAAATACGAGCTTGAGAGCAAAGCGAGGAGCCGTTGGCCAGCATATGCGTCGCACGAAGAAGATCTTGCAATTAGAAAGCCAAAATGGAGTGACAAATTCACAAGAAGCCAAAGGATTGTGATGTGGGACATGACAAATATAGAGGCATATGGCTTTTCCGATTCAAATCTTCAGCGACTCACCTACAGCAAATATTACAACCAGAATTGCTTTAAAGGTGGTGTATTTGTCCAGATGTGCGGATGGTTGGGAACAGCGAATCTGTGGCGGGTGCTGTGAGTGATTCAGACTACAATAAACGAGAGGGGTACTTAAATTGTCAGAATGAATTTGCAAAGAGTGACTTGGTAGAGCTGGAAGCAGGGAGTAGTGTGTTTGAAGTCTTACCATTCACAAATGTTTATGACAAAGGATATAGAGCCAAGGCGGTTGCGTGGAAGTGTGGGAGGCAGCATGTTATTCAACCGGATTGGGCTGAAAGTGACAAACATTTTAGCAGGAGTCAAACTCTGCGATCGGCATCAATAGCGACAGACCGGGCTGGAAATGAACGAGGAGTGAATGTGTGTAAGAGATCTTGGTTTTTGATGAGAGGGTTCACACCGAACATGTCCCCCACTTTGATGAATACTGCATGGTTAACATGGTCTTTTCAGGCCAACTTTATGTTCGATCCAGTACTATAAAATAAAAGAGAACTGGAAACGTTAGGAGTTGTGGGAGTGAATGTTGGTTGATGTGTAGCTTGGGTTGATTGTTGATTTGGTATGATGCACACGATGGATCGTTGCTATTGTTAAATGATCGGGTCCACAAGATGGGCAACCTCCGTTTCAATCCGGTGGCCACAACCGTGGGCAGGGCAAAACGTGCTCCAAATTCTCCCACTTGATCCATGGTGGTTTCCAACCACTCCCTTCCTCCTACTCGGGGGGTACGGACGTAGGAGGGGAAATTGTCCAATGCCCCCGTCTTGGCCAAGGATCCTCCCGAGAGACTTCCCAAGACCAAGATGGACATTCCCATTCGGGAGGCAAAGAGTGCGGCGGTGAGTCGTGCTGGTCCACATCCTACAATGAGGACATCGTAGAGTGTGGGGTCGGAGGCGGGGGAGGTCGATGTAGTGTACTGTGGTGGAGGGAGAGGAGTATTTCAGGGAGCGTGGGATTTGAGGGATGTGTTGGTTTTTAGGGTGGTGGGCGAAGGATTTCGCTATGGAAAGAGGAATTTGGATTTGGATGGCATTATTGTTCGTAGGCAGAGAGGATAGGAGAGAAGGACGAGCGACCTTCTCATCCACGCAAAAGAAATGGCCGCAGTACTGACAGATGAGGGTACTTCGCTGAGGGTACGCGACCGACTTTTCGAAGGAGGAAGTTTTTGTGATGTCTACACTTCAGAGCCATCGTTGCGACGGTCCGTATCCGGTTGGGTCGATGTTCGAGATGCACACGTGGGGCGTGGGAGGCAGAGATGACTGATTTTTGAAGAGGGACGGAAGACTGATAAGGTTGAAGTGCGTTGAGAAAAAAAATTAATTTTTGGTCGTGCTACCCTCAAATTCGCCATGTAACACAGTCCATTGCTCCGCGTAACTCCTTCCGGTTCGCGAGTTATGCCATTTAACATGCAAAACTCACCACAACGAACTGCGCTAACACTCTCATCATAAAAATGATGCCTCTACAATACAATTGCAGGTACTTCGGTAACTACCGTATATCTCGGTTTATAAGTACCCTCGGAGTATAAGTTACATTTCCCCGATTCTCATGACATCATTTGTGTTTTTAACCTAGAAAATGAGCACCGGATGTTCTAGAACTGTCATAGATCATTTCTCCTTCTTAACAGCAACACGCTGATATGTACAGGACCCTATAACTCCAGTTGGTTGCTGAGTTATGCCTACATCCCGCTAAACTCACATCACAACATATCACATCGCCGTACACAGCAATGAGTGGGGCACAAGAACCAATGGGCCGCCGAAGCAAAACAAAAATGGCGCGATCTACAGTACCACAGGGTATTATGGTAACTAGGATGGATACTAATTTATTTTCGTCGTGTTAGCATCTCTTGCTTCGTACGGATTATAAGTAAATTGCAAAAGTATCTTTTGACATTATGCATTACTTATGAACCGAGATATACGGTAGAAGTGGATACTAATATTTTTTTACATGTTAACGTCACTAGCTTTGGTCTTCGTCCCAAGTGTATCTTTTGACATTTGCTGACCTTAGAATGCGCATTTTACGGTAGTGGTATCATGATACCATACATGATACACAGCAATGCAAGAAAGGGGGACAGAGGTTGTAGGAATCTTCATAATATAATGATAATTCTCGAGAATTTGAATATATCATTTGTAAAAGCTTCTGCTAAAAGAGACTACAGTACTATACATATTTTTCACAAAGCAATGCATGTATTACATAGTAGTGATATTTTTACGCTTACTTCACTCAAACAAGACTTACTATCCAACGGAATTGCTTTATATTCAAGAAATAAGCCTTTTGCGAGAAATGGGACTATTTTCGAGACTCAAAAATAGTCTTATTTCTAGTTGATAGTATTATTTTTCGCAGAAGGCTTATTTATCAAAAATTAGACTTTTGTGTACTGAGGAATACTATATATGTTCGTGTAGGTCTCGGTTATAGGCTTATTTCTCAACAATAGTCTTATCTTTCACAAAAGGCTTATCTCTCAAAAATCGTCTTACAAGCCTATTCCTCGAAATCAACAGTCACCAGCACACTCCAGCCCCAACAATGCGAACCAATTACAATTTTACTAAGCTACTTCCCATGACATCTTTCATGTTGTGTGATTCTCTAGCAAAGTGATCCCACATGATGCCACGTCCACCAAGTTCCCTCAATCCCGGAGGCATGTATTGTTTTTGTTTTCATTGATTGGTTGATTGCTTCTTCTGTCGATAGTAGTCAATAGTATGTTGACAGCTAGAGTGGATAGGTTGACTTTCTATCACTTTATGGTTGTGGTATGTTGATACTATCAACTTTTGTTTTATACTTATTAGCATGTTGACCAACTATGGACAAGTGATTTAATCGTTGATTATTGGTCTATACTAGTTGGTATGTACTACCTACAACTAGCTATCTAGTATGGTCGAGAGTTGGTCAATATGAGCAGTTGATAGTATTGACTAACTCAGTTGACATGTCGGCTAAAAAAAGTCGATAGATCGACCTTCTATCGACTTTTTTGTCTACAGGAGTTGATACTTTCTAATGTGTAGTCAATACTCAACATTTTTCAACCCCGTCAATAATGGTTAATAGGGTTGGTACTCAGTTGATAGTTGACTGATTTTTGACAAAGTTGCCTGTTTTGCAGACAGTGGATTCCAAAGAATGGATTTCGAGTAAATTAGAAATAAGGACCTTTACACAAAAGAAGTAACTTTTATGTAATAATGTACCTTATATCTCAGTTCATAAGATCCACAAAATGTCAAAAGATACATTAACACATATCATATAATCCACAGTAGCTAGTGGCACCAACACAAGAAAATAAACTTTAAGGTAGCATAATTGTACCATATTGATCCTCCCATCACATAACTTCTCTTGCTTCGCCATACTGTCCGCTGACATTGGAGGTTTCGTGGCAACCATGTGGAGTTGCACGGAACAATCCGCATTGGTGTGTTGCTGTGTGAAAAGTGAGTCTCAAGATAAAGGGTTCAGTGAAAAGTGAGTCTCAAGATAAAGGGTTCAGAGGATCCAGGGTTGCTTTATTAGGTGAAAAATACAAATGTTGATGAAATCAAACACACATGTCTTATAATGCATGGGATCTTTTGGACCAAGATATATGGTAGAAACATACCAATTTTCTGCAAGGACTAATGGATCAGATTGTTTGGACCATCACCTGGAAATGACAATGGAGCATTCCAAATATTTTTTACCTTAGTTACTTTTTACCTACTCCCAAGTTGAAAATAGTACCATAACTAGCAATCTTTTTTCTTGAACTAGTTTTTTCTAAGCAGCTTCCTAAATTGAGTCCCATTGGACTTCCTTTTGAGGTAGCTCCGTGGGACTAAAAGCACTGTCCCAAATTCTATTCATCTTGAGATAAGACGCCACATAAAACACCATAAAAATCAAAACATTCATTCCATACAAATGCATCTCCGCACAACAACAACAGGACGTTGCAATCAAATGGGAAGCAACATCAATGCAGCAATCTGCAGAGTGGAACATGCATGCTGTTCTGTCTTCACTCTCTTGTTTGAAGGATAAATTGGTTTATGAATAGAGAGGGGAGAGTAAGAGGATCTTGACTTGTTTGTTATTGGTCAATTGAAGAGCAAAGAAAGTTGGAATGAATCACATCAGATTTGTGCATGTGGACATTGGTATGTGGATTGTGGACGCAAATGTAGAAATTGTTCACAATTTGTATTAACTAAATTATTTTACAGTTCATTTTGAATAAAATTGTTCATTTTAATTGGAGTGACAATTAATTGTATCAAGACTTATCTTCTAGCCAATGAAACTTTACCATAATCATATAGGTTTATAGTCTATTAAGATGGACCATACAAAAACTTCGTTTGACAACATATAACATTATTTAAAGTAACTAGTCACTTTCCTCCCTCTCCCCTTCATTGTCTTCGTCAGCCTCCTCTCTCTTACCCTCCAGAGTCAAGGACCTAAAAATATAGTTCAGCAATAATTCAACATCTTAGATTTTCTAAGATAGAAGTTGATTTTTGAAGTTAGATCAGTACTTCTTCTCTAGCCATCCGATTTTTCTAAATCATCCAGTCTAGATCTAACAACTTTTTATGATCTCTTTCAGCATTTCAATGTTATCTGTTTAGAGTGTAGTATTCTGAGTTAGACTTTTATTTAGTTTTCTACATTACATGCAGATGGTATCCATTTGTTTTAGATCATTGCCAATCAGTGTGCATACTAAATAACTTGTAAGATATGTATGGTATGATACCTTACCAAACCAATAGTATAGTATAATCATACCCATTACTTCTCTTGCTATAGGCAAGAAGGAACATCGATATCTTTTAGAGAATAATCAATTTCCCTGGTGTTCCCTGAACCTCAACAAATTAAGAACACCATTTGAAAACAAGGAAAAGGATCTTATGATCAATAGTACAAATGTAAGATATCTATGGTATGATACCTTACCAGACCAACAGTATGGCATGATCATATCCATTACTTCTCTTGCTTTTAGACAAGAAGGATCATCAATATCTTTTAGAGAATAATGAATTTCCCTTGTGTTCCCCGAACCTCAACAAATTAAAAACACCATTTGAAAGCTAGGAAAAAGATCTTATGATCAGTAGTACAAATATTATAAGGTTGAAAATATTTTTACTTCATCTGTGATGTCATTTCGTCTGTCTAACAGACAGCAGACAGAGCAGGAGTGCCCCTCTTGTGTTTAGACGTCTGATGTTATTACATCCTTCTAACTTCTTAATAAAATGAAGGTCTACTTATTCACTATCATTATTTTAGTTCATTTACTTTGATTTGCAATACAAACCTTTGCAATATGTCTGATCAAAGACAAGTTATTTTAATCCACTGCCATGAATGCACTGTGGCACTCTGCAAGTAAGATTCATATCAGTCAAGGTACAACTTTATGTTCTGCCACCAGTTAAGTAAACCTCACCATGCTTAAGACGTCGGCACATGATAACCTACCACACTTCTTGTTGCGCAAATCCATGTACGTACATGTCTTCAACTGCCTTCGCGGCATCCATCAGATTTTGATCGCCTTCAGGAATGAGGGGCTTCATGGCGCGAGCAAAACTTTCCTTGAGACTTTCCATGAGTGGCTTCGGCAAGTTTCTATTTCCACAAACATACAACATCCCTGGGCGTTCAAGTAGATTGAGGTAAGCATCATCCTGAATGGCCACCAAATCTTGAACATAGACTTTTTTCCCTGCGGTATCACGGCTAAATGCTGTGTGCAATTTGAACCAACTTCCGTGCTTCTTTATAATTCCTTCTAGCTCAGTTCTGTACAAGAACTCCCGCTTCTCAAAGCGATTGCCGAAGTAGAGAGAGAACGGAGCGACATTATTTCCCATCTCTGCAGCATGCACACGATCGCGAAGGAAGCTCAGATGAGGTGCCAATCCGCTCCCAATGCCAACACATACCACTGAGAAATGCCATGCAAAGTAGAGTTTCAGTTATCGTGGTTGAGAAGAGTGCGTAATTCATTTCACTGATTTATACAGCAACAGCTTTTATCTTACCTGGCTGATCGTGCTTCGGGGGTTCCATACTTCCAGGCTTGGTTCGACAATGGATTGTTTCTCCTACATTCATTTTCCTCAGCATATCACATGTGAGACCATATCTCATGCCTTCTTCACACCACCAAGTGTCAATCAAGATGCAAAGTTCAATACTGTTAGGTGTCACCGATGGTGCACTTGTGATGGAGTATGCACGTCCTTTAATTGGAGGGATCATTGCCAGTAGAGCTGCTAGAGGTGGGCGGGCAGATTTAAACTCCAGCAAAAGATCTGCATATGTTACACCTTTTTGGGAGGTCATTTTCTTGAGATTGTCTTTATTCAGCATCAAGAGACGAGTATCTTTGTCTTCCTCAAATGTTGCTAGCTGTTGAAGGAAATGAATTGTTGGCTTGCCAAACAAATCAAGAATGTTCTTGAACACGCACCCAATGGACACTTCGCCCGTTATTCCAAAGGTGTGGCTCAAGTGGATAACGGTATGCTCATCAAACTCCGAAGAATAAGCATGCAAAAACTCCGCAACACGAACAGGATTGTTCACAGGGAAAATCTCTAGTGCATCACCAAGCTCATAGCTTAGTTTGTTTCCAACGTCCAGAGTAAATGAAATGAAGTCCCTGTTGTGACCTGCTTCACTAAGATATTTCAATTCACAGATGGAAACATCAGAAGCCCTGATGGAATTAAAGTATTGTGATGCTGCATCCCGATCTTCTTCGTCCTTGAGAATGGCACGCTTTGAAAACTCAAGTTTTACAGGTACAATATGTGGCACTTCTGCAGGTGGCTGTAGCTTAAGAGCCTATGTGGAAAGCGTGCATAATTTTCAGCATGTATAAGCTACATTTCACAGACAGTTGAACAAATTGGCGTTTATTCTTCAAATGACTCACTGGCCAAATACCATCCAACCATTTGTGCAGGCCTTCATCTAACCCTTCCTCTGCGGAATCATCACCAAGTCCAATAGGGTGAATTGATGTGGCGCCTAGCCGGAGCATTTCAGACTCGATGTCCTTTGCAGCTTTGCAAAAGAAGAAGTAGGAACCTGCAAGAAACAAAACAAACAGTTAAATTTGTAAGGAGCAATCTTGGAGTTAATATGAAATCAATTCGTTACTCACTGTCACCTAAACCCATTACTGAAAATTGTGTTCCTTCTTGGAAAGGTTCATTGCGTGCACAGAGTGACTTGTAAAATGATTTTGCATTCTGTGGCATAGCCCCTTGCCCACAGGTTGAAATAAAGAAGACTGTAGTGGTGCCATTTACGTCATCGATATCAACATCATTCATTGCGTCTGCTCCATGAGATAGTGTACACGCATCTGCAAAATCGCGTGCAACCCGCTGTGCCGTACCAGTTTCGGATGCAAAGAGTACTTGTACCGATGCCTCATCTTTGGTGGAAAACGATTTATATCCCGCTGCGCGATTCAGCATGAGTTCCATTCTATGATGCACATCTTGGTTCATTTTTGCAAAGAGTTCATCAGCAATCTCTGGATGAGCTTTCCTGAGATTTATAAATCTTCCCTCCCTCTTGAGGAAAGATGTGACCTCTTTCCTGAGCTTCTTTGAATCAAGAATGAATCTAACAGCAAATTGGAATAAAGTATAGATGAGGTACAGTCAAACAATGATACATTGAAATTCATTGAAATAGTTTGAGAATCTTACGGGTTTCTCCCTTCAATCAACAAGCCAGGGTTGTAGCGATACAATGGCCAATAGCCCGAATCAACTGCGTACTTGCATTCATCAAACATGTCGTTCAGCCCTTCGGGCCTAAAGTAAACAAAATAATGTCAACACCATCGAAAAGGAATGAACAAAAAAAGGGACAATAGCTACATGATACTGCACGACTGACCTGACTCCTTGGTTTATGCAAGGGGCGTAACAAACAACAAAGCTTGGGCCATCATGCTTATCTGCTTCAACAAGGGCTTGTAGGAGCTGCGTCTGATTAGAAAGACATACAGACGCAACATAGACATGCTGCAAAGAAGACAACCATCAGTTCGAGTTTACGATCATGGCATCCTCGTTCATAATTATAGAGAGAAGAAATCTTACCTCATACGTCATAAATATTTCGCCCATATTCTTTTTTGTCTGCTGTTTGCCGCCCACGGCAAACTTGACTGATGCGCCTGCAGGTGTGGCTTTTGATTGCTGCCCACCTGTGTTGCTATACATCTCTGTGTCAACGACTAACACATTTACATCATTCGCTTGGAAAGCCTCTACATGGTCTAAACCTCCAAACCCAATATCGTATGCCCAACCATCGCCTCCTACAATCCACTGAGATAACTTGGGGAACATGTCTCGATCAGACCAAATAGTTTCAAGTTTTGAATCCTTCGTTTCTTTCACAGAGAGCAACGACAGGAACAATGGTTTCATTTTGTCAAACAGATTGGTGCACTTGTCACTCTTTTCGTTACGAAACTCAAGCCACTCATGTAGTAGAGATAACAATTCAATCTCCTCGTTCGAACGCTGCAAGTCATCAGTGATTTCAGCCTCATGTACGTAGTCCTCAACGAGTTTAATCAGTCTTTGCCTTCGATGCTTCATTGCGCTAAACATTCCAAAGCCATATTCTGCATTGTCTTCAAACAAGGAATTTGCCCATGCAGGACCTCGCTTCGTCTTCTTCGAAACAGTGTATGGATTTGATGGAAACGAACCACCCCAAATTGTGCTGCAGCCTGTTGCGTTAGCAATTATCATGCGCTCTCCAAAAAGCTGAGTTAACATTTTGACTAAAATGATAGATGATACATTAGAACAAAATAATAAGAAAGATATCAATTCGTCAAAGGTCTTACAATAAGGTGTCTCGCCACACCCCGAACACGCTCCTGAGAACTCCATCAGGGGAAGTTGGAATTGAGACCCCTTGACTGTGTATTTGTCAACAAGATCTCCACGTTCAGGCAGATTCACCGCGTAATTCCAATTTTCCTCTCCTCCGACTGATAAGACATCTTCAACATCATGCATTTCCAACGCCTTTGGGGCTTCAGGACATGCCTGAACACACGCATTGCATCCAGTACAATCCAGAGGGGAAATCTGAAGGGTGTATCTCTTTCCAGCTAGCTCTGTTCCCAATGCCTTCACTGTAACAAAAGTGTTAGGATTTGGAGCATTTTCTGCCTCGTCTCTTGTGACAATGAACGGACGTATGACGGCATGTGGGCACACGGCAACACTGAATAAAGGCAAGTTTGAGTAGTAGATCGCAAGAAAGATGCAGAGAATTGCCTTTGGTGTTCTTACCATTGATTGCATTGAGTGCAAGCACCAGCGTTCCATTTTGGAATTAAGGCAGATGGATTCGGGCGTCTTTTCTCGTATCGAGTGGTTCCCGGTAACATAACGCCTCCAATCATCTGGTTCTCGAGGAATTTCGAAATTGGTATGTCATCACCCTCGAGATTGCTTATTGGAAAGATGATGGCAAGAGTAAGACTCATGAAGCATTTGAACGGCATGAATACTGGAAGGACAATAGAGACTTACGAAACAGGTTCTGCAATGTCCTCCATAAACTTTCGTGTTTTCTCATCATCGATCAAAGCAATGTGGCGATGAGAGTATGCATGCCTCTCTTCTGTCAATGTTGCTCTCCGCCACCTTGATGGCACCTCAATTGATATGAGAAACCGTGGATCTGTCGTAACAGCATCTAGGAGGTCAAGATTTCTTTGAACAATCTCCTCTCCTTTATGAGCGTAGGTTTTGATTACTGCTTCGCGCAGAAGTGCAACAGCCTCGTTTATTGGCAGAACACCAGAGAGACGAAAGAAGACAGTCATACATATCATATTGATTCTGCCTTTCAGTCCATATTTTGTCGCAAGCCGCCCAGCATCCATTATGTAAAATTTTACCTTACGAAGAGCCCTACGAAACGAGAAACGTTAGAACCATTAGGTCGCATCGTGTCATTCCTTCATCATATCATGTTGCCTCGTTGATTGAACGACAAAGACTTACAGCGTTCGGAGAATCTTGGGTGATACTTTGTCTTCTAGCGCTTTTATGTGTTTGTCAGGATCCATTGATGCAATCCTTGTGTTGAGGAAAAACGAACCCGCTTTCTTAATGAATCTAACGACATCAAACTTGTTTGCTTCAACGTAGGATTCATTGTGGCACGCTACATAATTGGCTTGTGCATCTTGAATTCTATTTCAACAGAAAAGATATGTTATTAGAGAATATTGGCAGATCAAACTCGTTTCTTGTCCGATCAAACTTACTTGTATGGGGCGTTGATTTCTTCAGATGGAGAGAATCTCATGTGTGAAATTGTCCAACCACTTGACTTTTTTGCGTCGTACTCAAAATAAGCTTGTACTTTCATATCTGGATGGGAATTTCCACTGATATATGAAATAATTGACAACACAGTAAGTAACAAATACAGTAGGACACAGATGATATGTAAGCAATGCATGGTGATCAAGTTACTCACATAATTTTTGCAGCTTCCTTATTTGCACCCACCGTACCATCACTGCCAAAGCCCCAAAACACACATTGAGTGACTTTATCTGATAACGGAGTCACGTCTTTTCCTAAAGAAAGAGACAAGTGGGTAACATCGTCGATGATTCCTACTGTGAAAGGATGCTGAATGCTTCCAGTATCTTTTCTTAACATATTTTGAAGAACTGCCAAAGCCATGCGAGGAGAAAAGTCTTTGCTAGCCAGACCATATCGTCCACCTGCGACGAAGACTCCATGTCGATTGCAAGACATCAATGATGCACAAACATCCATGTATAACGGCTCTCCCTGTGCTCCACTTTCTTTTGTACGGTCTAATGTGGCTACACGTTTCACGCTAAGGGGCAAAACTTTGCAGAAATCCCCCGGAAGCCAGGGACGGAATAAACGCACACCAATCAAACAAGCGTGTTCTGACTTGATGTGTTTCAGCGTCTCTTTCACCACTTCTACGCTAGAGCCCATAGTGACAATCGCAATTGTAGGTTTCGTTGAACCGAAGTAATGATACTCGAATGGGTGGTATTCTCTTCCCACAACAGACGCGAAGTCCTTCAAAGCTTGGCCAAAAATGAAAGTTACCTTTGAGTTGAATTCAAAATAAAACCACGACGGATGAGGGAATGGTTGAGAGTATAAGCAAACAATCTATGTTGCACTGTATGCTTACTGCTTGGTAATGTTTGTTACTGCTTTCGACGAGCTGCATGAAGACATCCGGCGCTTGGGCGGTTCCACGTTGACTGCATCGGATAAAGCACACAGAATTATGCACGAGACGAAATACTCGAATATTTTAATAGGCGAACGAAGACCTACCTTGGATGCAATGGAGAGAGAGCCCTTTGACGATGCTCCTCAATTTTGTCGAATGGCATCAGTTCCCTCAGCTCTTCATCGCTTACCACTTTGATCTTATTGACCTCGTGACTTGTTCGAAATCCATCCATAAAATGAAGGAAAGGAACGCGGCTATTCAAAGTGGCAATTTGAGTCACAACTGCCATGCTGAAAAAAGGGCAGTTACGGCAAACATGCAAATCTTAATTCACGTCTTGTTATTATGCTGATATATCTCGCAAGAGAAACTTACTCGTGTGCCTCCTGAACATTGAAAGAAGAGACCATTGCCAACCCTGTTCCTCTTACGAGCATTACATCCGAATGATCACCATAGATACTTAGCGCCTGCCCAGTAAGTGCTCGGGCTGCAACGTGAATGACTGTAGGGAGCAGTTCACCTAAGTGGTTGGAATGGCATCGTAAAGTTGGAAGACATTATTTCGACTCAAATCGATAAGCAATGACAAGGATGCTCGAGTTACTAACCAGAAATTTTGTACAAATTAGGAATGTATAACAACAAGCCCTAAGAAGAACAGTGACAAACCAATTAATTGAGCGGCCGGATAGAAATCGCAAAATTCAGTTGACTGATGAAGGTTCTCACCTGGCTAGCCGTATAAGTAGTTGCAAGACTGCCTGAATTCAAAGCGCCGTGCAGAGCTCCAGCAGCTCCAGCTTCACTTTGCATTTCTATCACCTTTAGTTCTTGGCCCCAGAGATTGACAAATTTCTTATTCCCATTCGCGTCTTCTTGGGCGGCCCATTCATCGACAATTTCGCCCATCGGACTCGATGGAGTGATGGGAAAGATGTATGCAATGTCGTTTGTTCTATATGATACACTAGCGACAGCCTACATGGGAGAGGAGCAAAACGATGAAGATTCATATGATGGTGGACATGACTAGCACATACGAACAGATACGAGCACGCCGGTTCAACGAAACCTGACAATTGCTTCTTGATACTTACCCAATTGCCATCAACGATTTTCGTTTCAGTAGCCGGTTTGTTCTTATTAGCAATGGCCACATTGTGATACGAAGCGTCCTTCTTCTCTTCGATGTCCTCGGATCGGTCCATTGTGCGTGCGGTTTTGTTTGGTTAATCTATCTCTTTTCAATTCTTTTGTTGTGATTTTTTGTTTGAGAAGACCGTCTCTTGAACAATGTCTTTATCAAGATTGTAGCTGATGATGGGTTGGATTTTGATGGTATCGTTCGAGTCTGATACAATATTATAATCCCTGTGAACATTGCTATGCATGGATCGGAGTTCGCATTTTTGAATTGGTCCGCCCATGTTGTTAATTCACGATTGTCAGAAGCACAAGAATCCACAAATCTCTTACTCTAGCAGCCGTTGCAAGATTTTTTGCGGCAAACAAGACAAATTCTATAGTAGAGGTACGAATCGAAAACGTACAAAAGAGCCGTTAGTTTTGCTTGGTATTGTGAATGTTGCCCTTTAGCAAAGCCAACCACATTTGCCGGAAAATGTAATATAATAAAAAGAAACAGTGATGTAATGAAAAAGTTGAAACTCTATTTAAATTGCTTTAGAACTATGATCATTGCCACGAGGCTGTCCGCGCCATTGACTTGCTCGTAAGCCGTGGCAATTCCCACAGGAAAGCCTGCGCCACAATGGGCATTCATCCTTTGTACTATCGTCGCTGGAAGCGAGTCATTTCCAAGGTAGATGATCTTGAGGCAGATGACACGTTCTGTTCATTTAAAACCAACGGAACTGCCTGGAAGATCCACACAGACGTGCCAGTCTTCTCACTCCGCTGGAAGAACAATTGTCTTCCTTTGTCTACCAGTTGCATGAACAGGGTGTCCAATGCACCAACCGCATGGTGACGAGCAAGGCCGTATATCTTATTCTTGCGTTAGAACAAAAGTCTACTACTAGGTAGATGCATCTTGGCTTGACGCAGCGTATGGCGAAACAGAAGAATCCTCAAGAGACTCCATTGCAATGATGAGAGAATAGACTGTCGACCGGAACAAGGACGACCAAAAGAATAATATTTTATTTCCCCCGTACAACAGCTTTCCCTTCACATACTGACCCAATCAGTGGAAGTCAACTGCTCTTTTGAATTCTTGTGTGAACTCCAATTCAGTCTGGGTCTGAACAGTTCTGCAACCGCGTATGCTCGGTTGCGATGAAACAGAACTCACTTGCTGGAGTTCTTGTTGTCGGGGAGAACCGTCTCAATGATTTGAAAAGTGTAGCCGTCATGCAGGATCCCACTGCTCCCCACAGCATACTCTCGCACTGCGAAACAAACACGGCAACCCAACCTTCCATCCACCTGAAAAGTGTACCCAGTGATATGACTCCCATCAACCAACCGCAGACGAATCTGCATCCCTACACCATGGAACCCAATCTCATAGATCCAAGAATTGCCACATCCATAAGGATGGCGCTCACATGACTGACCATTATCTGTAGGAATGAGTCCCACCAAGATGATTAAAAACATGTTTTTTGTCCGTGTGGTGGATTGGTCGTGCTGTGTGGAAATGCGATGTGCCTGTGTGTAGTGGATATATGTGAGAAATCACATATCTCAAGAACCAGAAGGACTTCTGGGGAGTTACACATATAGGTGTGTTGCTCTCTACAAGCAGAATGGATTCTGCTTGGTCCAAGAAATGTAGTAGGCAATTTGCTGAGCCAAAAACACTAATTTTGAGACAAATTGGTTGGGAGGATCTTATAATGTGATGAGTCTTCTAATCCAATTTTTACGGTAGTGTATAGGTCCCATCGGATTATAATCAAGACCCTTCCCAGCCCTGGGGTCTATTATTCAGGGTCTATATACCATTTTTCCAAGAATAAAAATAGACCCTTGTGATGTCCACGCAGCCCTATAGAGAGGCTCCATATGTTTCGATCATGGGGTCTGTTTCTTAAAGATCATTTGAATTTATTGAGAAGAGACTTACACAAGTGGGAGCCGCACCCATGCTTTATCAACTGAGTGAGGTGATCAAAGAGTGTGCAAATTTTGAGAGGGGCTGATCAAGCTATTCGTGGAATCATACTGTAGGAACTAGTAATACAATATAGACCCCGGTCAACCTTTAAAAAATTTAAATAGACCCTAGATCTATATTGGGTCGATATGGACTACGAGCCTATCAAAAATCATGGGGGTCTATATTTTTTAGACCCCCAACAATATAGACCCCAGGGTTACATGTGTATTTTTGCCTCACAGGGGTCTATATTGGGGATTATAGCCCATCAAAAAGTAGACCCTGGAAAAAATTTACACCTCAGGGCTGGGAGACGTTTAAGTTCCTTCCACCCAATTTTCTTCACACTTGTGCTTTTGGCTTAGTTAAATACTCAGTGTGAACGGAGCACCAACACTCTTCAGTAGAATAAGGAGGAGAAAGAGGAGGAGGAGGAGGCAAAAAAGTGGCTTGCTTTCCAATACAACTGTGATTTTGAAGACATAGTGATTAGTGCTATGCAAAATCTGAAATTACAATCAAACTTGAAATTTTAGATAGATCTGAAAATGCAAAATGCAGTCATATTTGGGGGTTCTATAACTACAAGTTTCAGTTGCTGCCGGTACAATCACCTGTGTTGTAGGTATGGTGTGGTATTGTACCATACCATACCATACCATACCATACTGTATGTGTATAAGTAGTATTTCGTCATTTCTGATAGTACTTATACATAACTGTCAAGTGTAGAATATAGTATTAGAATTAATTATGATGCTGTAATAGGCTGTAATCATGACCTTAAAAAAATCTAGCCAGTGAATGACATACTTCATGTACAGGAATTCTCAAAATTCGTACTTAATTCTGATTTTGACGGTTTTTGAAAAATTTGGCAGATTAAGGTCCTAACCATCATGCTGTATTTAGTCAATTGGAAATGATAGTACTTTCATTTCCAATTTTTTTGGAAATCCAGTCCTGTGTAGAATTGTATGCGCATGTACCAGAAATTTGTATTTAGTACTTTGAAGTTAGTCCTTTCAAAGTAATGGCAAAAATACCTTTTGTAACAGAAGTAGTTTCTTAATTGTTAGTACTTTCAAAGGACTAACTATTTCATTTGGAAATAAGTGTTATGTTAGTACTTTCACCGGACTAACATGATTACACAATGTTAGTACTTTGAAAGGACTTACAATGCCAACTGGAAATGTTCATTTGTTTAGCAAATTTTCTAGACTGATGTTATATTGCACACAATCACAAAATATATGATCTATTGTTCAGCCTAATGAGCCAAAGAATCGGTGAACACTCAAGTTTCATCCTCAGATCTAAATCATGCATTGATTTTCTCAATTACCTCGAAGTCCCCTTTCTCTACCAAAGATGCATAGCTGTCCATCACAACACAAGTATCACATGATAATGGTTTACTTGACTTCCGATTGTCACTCATCCAGATCGAGTAAGTAGATGAACCAATGAAAGTTTTTCCGAAATGCTTTGCATAGCATTTCAATATCTGGCGTTGCTTATCTTTTGCCTCCAATACAACAAGACAGTGCTGAAATGCTTGTTCAATCCTACGCTTCAACAGTGAACCATTAGTTGTCCACCCAGCTTCCCCCATAAAGATTCTTCTTTGTTCTCTGTGTCCAGTAATCTTATGTCATCTGAAACAGTATTGGTCTTACTGTTCTGTTTCTGCTTTTTGGCTTTTCTCTTAGTTGATGACTCCACTTGTGCCTCAAGATTTGCCACTTCGGTCGCATACAATGCATCAGTGGCTACATGTTTCATCCAAGAATAGTTCATGTACAATGCAAAGTCCTTGCAATGAGCTTGAAATGAACTATCCTCTTTCATTTAACGTATGATTGCTTCTGACATCTGATTCGAATAGTCTATTTTTGCATTCTTGGCAATGCTGGCACACTTTACAATTGCTCCTGATCACAATGGGAGTTTGCCACTTCATCTTGTGTCAAGATAAGTAACAATATCCTTTTTAAATGCTGGATTTGGAATGGTACTTTCCTTGACACCTGTCTTTGTACTACTTATCAACAATTCCATTCCACCAACATACTGGTAAAATCCACTTTCAAACTCAACTCTACTGTAGCTCTCAACATCTTGTCCTTCTTTCAATTGTGGATTCAAATCCCTGCTGTAACTATGATCATCAGCTGCCTTCAACTTTGTATGGTTGATACCATGAAGAACTGACACACGAAGAAGAGCAGAATCTTTTTTTCTCTCTTTTGCATAAATATGAAAACAGTTCAAATGTTCATCTCTTGCTGCTTGAGCCACATCTGTGACAAACTTTCGTGACAAATATTGCAGTTTCGTCTCTTGAATATTCATTTCACTATCAATCAATTCGGCTAAGCAACTTTTTTGTTAGTCCTTCCAATCTGATTTTTTGATTGGTGATGAATGTATGCACTTGTTTACCAATTTCAAGCATTTGTTTTGAATCACTGTGCTTTTGAATATTGACATCATCACTCCATGGATCACACAATATATTTGACTCAGAACAGATGTACGTTAACAAACCTAAATGCACCAATGATTCAGATATATTCCAGTCTCCTGCAGCATTACAAAAAATGTGCATCAGCATACGGATGAATTGACCAACATACTTCCTATGATCTGGGGATCGTTTGATACTTCTTGACCAATCTTTACCATCCCTGATAGAATGTGATTTGCATTCATGTAACAACACCGGTTGATAAGTTTGAAGAATCTTGATGTGAGTTACAGCTGCCTCCAAGGAATGCTTGCAACGTTCAATCTCAAGGCAGATATGAAGTGCAATGTTGGAGTACGGAATTTTATTCATAGGAACACCACTTGATGGTTGCCAAGTCAACAAAGCAGCATTTTCTAACTGACCGGCACAATCCGTACCGAACAAAAGAGGACCTTCTTTATTCTCAAAAGGAAATAGTTTTTGACGTGCCTCCTCAATTTCCCCAAGAAAGAAAGAATGATCACTTGTAGCCTTGCGATTTGAGAAGAACTGCCCAATGATTTTAGGATGAAGTTTTCTTTGCACAACATTATCATAATCTTGCCTAATAAATACGTTCTTTCCAATAGACAAAATGTTATGGAGGATATATTCACCATCAAGGGTGTCAACCTTGTGATCTACCTCTGACCCAGTTCCATCATAGTTCAATGTGGCATGACCAGTGTTGCACAAAGTGTGGTACAACTCAATGCTGGTCTTGTTCCATAGCGTAACCCTGTAACCTGTTGACTGTTTTCCTTCAACGGAATCTCTTTTGTCTCCAATCTCAAATGTCCGCAGAATGCCACAATAATCATTTGAGTTATCACTGATCAAACGTCTCTTCTCAATGTCCAGGCCATTGATGATTCTATTGGAATGTGTTATGTCTACCATATCACTGAATCCTGATAGTCCGTAATGCTTCCTTAGTTCCACAACAGATTCACATTTAAGGTTGTATACAGTCCCAACGTTACCAGCAATCCCACCATGATTCTGAGCATGAGATGCAGAAGTGGACAGTTGTTGAACACTAGTTTCAATTATTGTTTTTGGGCGCACATTAGCATTTCCCCAAACATCAAGTTGCCGTTTTGCAAGGGAGTCAACAAGTGCCTTCCTTTCTTCTCCCCTCAATTGCACATAAGTATGACCCTTTCTATGTATGCAATTCTTTATAACACATAATCCAATCTCTATTGAAAGTGCACCCTTCATTAGGCCAACCAATGCATCGTAGGTGAAACCACTCACCCATGTCCCTGGGCATGTAAAATTATCCTTTTCATCACTTGCCTGACACCATCTGTGGATATATGCCACATATTCATGATGTGTCCTAATCTTTTTCCACTGTCTTTTCACAGAACTGGAATGTTCGAGAGAGATGTATTTCACCACAGCACTATTTTTAAATCTTAGTTCCAGAGGGTCAGGAGTTATGGGACGTAACGACCTCGCGCCAGGTCGTGTGGTCTCGCTGACGGCAGCGAGCGGGGTCTAGGGGCAGCGCCCCGGGAAAGTTTGACTTTGTGCTGTCCTCGTGGCGGATTTTCAAACCATTTCTAGCCTGGTATTCAGTCCGTGGCCACATCTTCATGCTCTTTGTCTGCTATGGTGTGGTGCACTTGTTTTGATGGCTGCAGTTGTTTGGAGCTGTACTGCCTGCGATGCCTTTGATGGCTTTGACAGGTGCAATGGCTGGGATGGCTGAGCCGGCTAGGATGCTATACCTGCAGTGAATTGGGCTCAGATGGCTTCTATTGCCACTGTAATGCCTGCAATGGCTGCAACAGCAGAAACAACTGGGGTGTCTTCTTAGCTGTTCTTGCTGCAGCTGCAGCAATAGCTTTGGATGACTTGGTGGTGGCTTTGACGGCTTAGATGAGATGGGACAGATAGGATGTCTTCTATTCCTGCAATAGCTGCAACTGCTGCAGCATGGACGGCGTTGGCGACGGCGCGGCGGCTTCAATGGCTGCAAAGAATAAGACGGCTTCTATCTCTGCAATAGCTGCAACTGCTGCATCACATTTGACGGCTTGGACGGCTGTGTGGCAACTTTGACGGCTGCGAAGAATGGGACGGCCTCTATCCCTGCAATTACTTCAACTGCTGCATCAGTTTTGATGGCTTGGACGGCTGTGCGGCGGCTTTGACGGCTGCGAAGAATTGGACAACCTCTATCCCTGCAATTACTGCAACTGCTGCATCAGTTATGACAGCTTGGACGGCTGTGCGGCGGCTTTGACGGCTGCGAAGAATGGGACGGCCTCTATCCCTGCAATTGCTGCAACAGCATCTATGGCAGAAACAGCTGTGATGGCTATTGTGGCAATTACTACAAGAGCTGCTATGGCATGAATAGTTTATATGAGTAGATCGTGACAATGGTGTCATAGTGCAATTATTGCAATAAAGTTGCTGTGTTAAATTGCTTGATAACAACAGAAAGGTAGGATATGGCATATCTTTCAAAACGGGACAGTCATGTCTCTTCAAAGTACTAAGTTTTGGCGGGGAAATTTTCACGGTACTAATTTCCAAAGTACTCTTTTCCAAAAGGACTAAATGCAAAAAAATGGTCCTAACCTAGCCAGTGAATGACTAAAGATGGTTCTAGTTCTTCTCTTGTGCAATTTTTTGAGATCAAGAAAAATTTGAGATTTGACCCTTCAAGAATGAGATGTCATTCGAGAATCTCAATCATTACCTCAGTGGATTTGATAAGAGATCACATTTGAGTCATATGTGTGCACAGAGCACGTATACACTTCTGACTTTTGATGCACATCAGCAATGAGATATGCATGATGATATATAGGGGTTTATGCATGTAAGTGAGTTGTAAATGTACGTAAAAATCTCATCTTGGATCTTGGATCGGAGTGGCTCAAGATGAGACATCACCTCAAATGAGAAAGTCTTGTGTATCAATCTCAAGTTCATGATGGAGAACCATCTCTATGAATGATGCATTTCTGGAACCGCTCGTCCCTAATTCCTATTTGAAGGGTTTTTGAAAAGTTGGCCGAGCATGGACCAATAAGCCGTCACCAAAAATATCGAAAACTAAGCCTAGAATCCGCACCAAAACTATAGACCCAACAGAAGATATTCCTGGTGGTAACTCATGATTTGTGAAATGTCATTCATGAACTAATGGTGTCCACCCGTACACTCAGAAGATTTTTGCTTCAAAGCTGAGTGTGATAAACAAAACTGTGGCTTAAGCAATGTACAAAAAAATCAGGTAAGCCACCTGTACACTCTTGAAACTACTGGTAACCTGCCTGTGCACTCTGCCGTTTTGTGAGTGTACAGAAAAGTTACCGGTGTTTTTCGTTAGCAGTGTACATGATTAATCAATTCATCTACCTTCAATAGTCTATCTGGTGTGACAGTCTGTACCCTTCACCACCAACAGACACCTCATATCTCCAATTAATGCTCAACGTCATCGTTTATAGATTTCTTGAACCTCGTATTATCCAGTAACAGGCTTCTTTCAAATGAGAAATCTGGTGATGCAATGTCTCAATCTTTGACATGTATAATACATAAATCAGCAGACCGCTAATCTTGGGGATATCAGTCATCCTATTGAATGGAAAATGATTAATAAGATAATCTCATGGTATCTCCTCCAACCAGAATGCAGGACAGGACATGGCATTCTCTGGATGTAACACATACTGCAAACAAAAACTCTGGTAACCTGCCTGTAAACTCCCAAAATGGAAGAGTATATGGGAGGCTTACTGGAGGTTTCAAGAGTGTAAGGTTGGTGTAACAGATTTTTTATGCATTGCTTAAGCCACAATTTCATTTATCATGCTTTATTTTACACATAACAAATCTTTTGAGTGTATGGATGACATACTGGTAGATCATGAGTGATGTTTCATGTTCATGAATCTTGAGTTAACTTCAAGAAGATCGCCTTTTAGGTCTAGTCTTGGTGGCAATTCTATGGTGTTTTTTGTATTTTATTTGGTCTTTTTGTTATTGATGAAAGAGTTGGTTTTGTATCTGTTCTGGCAAATTTCCACATGAACTCAAAATAGGAATTAAAGGAACACTCAGCCCACAGACTGAGTTCAGCCTCCTGTCCTGCATCATTGCCAAAACAATAACAATGGGCAGCAGCAGGTATTTTTATGGTGAGTAATTATTTCATTCACCTGTTTTACCCATCCTTTTTAGCTAACATCACACCAAAAA
Source organism: Cyclotella cryptica (assembly GCA_013187285.1). Classification (NCBI taxonomy): domain Eukaryota; phylum Bacillariophyta; class Thalassiosirophyceae; order Thalassiosirales; family Thalassiosiraceae; genus Cyclotella; species Cyclotella cryptica. The sequence goes on along the minus strand of JABMIG010000339.1, from coordinate 48,647 downwards.
ATTAAATTAAATACTTGCCATCCTATCACAGGAATGGCTGTAACTCGGCCCACAAAATGAGTTCAGCCTCCTGTCCTGCATCATTGATTAGTCAGCAACAATAGGCAGCGGTGGGTATTTTTTATTATGAGTCAATATGCCCTTCGCCTGTTTTACCCATGCTTATATTTCAATAAAATATCTGCTGTCCCATTGCAGGAATGGCTGCAACTCAGTCAACAGGCTGAATTCAGCCTCCTGCGCTGCATCATTGCTTAAAGAGCAATAATGGGCAGCAGCAGGTATTTTTTATGGTGAGTTATTATGTTCTTCACCTGTTTTTCCCATCCTTGTCAGCTAACATCACACAAAAATATTTTCATTAAATACTTGCCTGCCTATCACAGGAATGGCTGGAACTCCGGTCTCCTGCCCTGCATTGTTGCCCAAACAATAACAATGGGCAGTCATGGATATTTTAAAGGTGAGTTATTATGTTCTTCCCCTGTTTGACCCATATTTTACAAAATATTTCAATGAAATACCTGCCATCCTATCACAGGAATGGCTGTAACTCAGCCCACAGACTGAGTTTGGCCTCCCGCCCTGCATTGTTGCCTAAACAGCAACAATAGGCAGCAGTGGGTATTTTTTATTATGAGGTATTATGATCTTCGCCTGTTTTACCCATGTTTTTATCTCACACAAGAAAGATTTTTTCAGATAAATGGTTACAGTCCTACTATCAGAAAGACCAAAACTCAGCAAACAGACCAAGTTCGACCTTCCGCCCTGTATTGCTGCCTAGATAACAACAATAGGTGGCAGCAGGGCATATTTTAAAGGTGAACTTTCATTTCCTCCTCCTTTCCACTGATTTTTTCACTGCAACTTTTTCAATAAAATTTTATCACCTCTCGAATGGAATATCCACAACTCAGCCCACAGACTGACTTTGCAATCCACTCATATCACTGCCTGTAAGTGCTGTTTTTTGTGTTTTATTATGTTTCTTATTTGAATTACAACAAACTTTCTATTCTTATCATTGCATTTAAATAGTGTGTTGATGGTGTGCAGGGAAAAAGCAAGTGTCAGTGTTGCTGCGGTAGGGGGGAGGTAGGGGTGAATCAAGCTATTTTTTCTCTGCTTTCTACGTCAAAGAAAAACATCATATGGACTCCTAGTTTCAGTGAGGTGAGATTGATTGCCAGTCAGGCATCTTGAACCATGTGCCAACCCAAAAAAAGAACAATGCAATTGAAGGGCCCCCCATTGTATTTAAATATTCTCCTCAAGTGTAAACACCATGCAAATTTGGGCAATATAAGGGTAGCATTGTCTGATTTATTTTCTTCTGGGTGTACACCAAGATATTTTTTGTATTTAGTCCTTTTGAAAAGGAGTACTTTGGAAAATAGTCCTCTCAACATTTCCTGCCAAAATTTAGTATTTTGAAATGAAGTCTCTTGGGTTTTGAAAAAATCTCATATCTTACCTTTATGAATGTTGACATATGGTCATTCTTGCATAATAATTATTTTCCCCACTATCGCCCTTCCCAGCTTTTATTTGCACCTGCTCCGTGGCCTGAACTTTTACGGCCATCTGCTTAGTCTGGATCTTTAGGGCATTCTGCTCGGTCCGGATTTTAGGGCCTTCTGCTCAGTACAAATTTTTAGAGCCTTTCTGTTCAGTCCGAATGTTTAGCGCTTTCTGCACAGGGGGTTTAGGGTGTGGGACTATAATATTTTTCTAGGTTGAGGGGTGACACCTGGTGGCACAGTATCAAATACAGTGATGATGTTAGTCCTTTGAAAGTACTACCATTGGTAGTTTTTATCAGAAACTACTTTTTTACAAAAGGTATTTTTCATCGTAAATTACAAGGGACTAAGTTCAGAGCCAATCAGACCACATTGTAGCCACACCTTTGGGTCTTCGGCATTTCACTATGCCTCGGACCAAGCGCCTGCCCAAACAGGTCGCCCCACAGAGAGATTGTAGCACTGGGCATCGCTACAGACTCTACCATGCTTCCTGACCACCCATGCAATGTGGACGACTGCACCTACTACCCGGCAGGCTACTGGCGCCGGGCCGTCACTACATATTTACTAGTGTCTCCTTAATGTAGTGTTTCCATGCCAATGTCAGACTAAGACACTCGGTCCCCTGACCGTAATGTAGCCAGCCCCTTAACGTGGTGGTGCTCCTTGCAGAGCCACACCACACTATGCCCCGGGCACAGTAGGGGTCCAGTACATCTGGGTAGCCAAGCATAAAGAACCGCAGGGGCTTTGAACCCCAATGAGACCCGAAGTCTCACGGTCCAGATGCATGGACTGCCTCAAAGTCCCGGTATTGCATGTTTCTACACATGCCTGTGTATACCTACCCTTTAGGCTAACCGCAGCTTCATCATGCCTAATGCCGTTGCCATGGTTAGCGATAGTGCTAACTCTCTGTTCACTGCAGATCAACTATGAGAGAGTATGATACAATGTCCTAGCTTGTAACCACTGAGCTAAAGTACTGGATTACACGACATTCATAGCTGATTCCCGGTCTCTACTGGTGGTGTACGGGAAACCGTACCAAGACCGGATGATCGCCCCTCGTTCTGTGTGATAATGAGGACTTAGGGCAATCCTTACCTATAGTCGCATTAGCCGCAGGACGCTACATTGACAGAATCAGCAAACATCCAATAACACCAATGGGACCCCAACATGCCTAGAGCCTCACTGTCGTCATATCAACCCCGGAGCCAACCTTCCATCGACCAAAGAATGCACCATCATGGTAGTGGTGCGGACCCCACTCAAGCGACTTCGTGAGATAGTCACTAATATTGTGATCCGTCAGAATCTTTACAGGATTGATAATCCCAGTGGCAACACACTCCCTCATCTTGTGATACGTAATCGCCAAGTGCCTTTTCTTGCATTCCGAATCAATCATCGAACTGCCCTGCAACATCCCTTGGTTGTCCCCGTACAAGTTTGTCCGCCCCTTAATTGCTACACCCAAGCTAATTAGCATATACCTTAATGATATAGCTTCCTCACATGCCGTCTTCCCAGCCATGAACTCAGCACCGTAGCTAGATGTCTGGATGGAGGTCTGGTGCTTACTCGACCATGACACCGGCATACTACCCACAAAGACCACTACTCCTGTACAGGACCAGTGAGTCCGTAGATCATGCCCCAAGTCAGAGTCGAAGAAGATCGACGTTTGTAGGGGCGGTCCAAATCGTTGTGGAATATTAGGGTCAATCTCTTCGAAAGCATCCGGATACTGCTGCTCAAGAGATGCGTCAGGGACTGGCAACACTGGAACACCCTCCAGATCGCGGGGGTCAATAATAAGCCTTGATCCTGGAAATCCTTCAAGTACTGGAACACCCGCTCAACCGCCCTCAACTGCTTCTTACAAGGACAAGCCAAGAAACGACTGAGGGAACACACAGCGAACTGTATGTCCGCTCTACCTATGCAACAAAGCCACTGGAGAATGCCAATCAACCGCTGATAAGCATTATGCCCTTCTTCACCCAATAGTTCGGTTTCATCCATCTCTGGATGCGACCCAGCTGACATCGGCATTCGCTCTCCTTTCCTAGTGTTTACCCTGATGGTGAACCCCTCTATGCCACAAAGCTTGCCCAAGATATCTTCAGCATTTGAGATTGCCTCACGGACGTGCATTCGGCTGCCAATAACCCAGAATTCCCCGTCCTCTGATGCAATTGTACTCTAATCGCACCCTAGAGGCGATATTCAGGTAGGCCTGGTTTACTGATCTCATAGTGCTCCATGAGCTGCTCAAGAATCCTCTGGGCGTCTCTGGCCACGATCAATAGGTCATCGGTGTGACAACCGATGTAATCGTAACCATCGCGAGCCTCGTTGACCCTCATGAATACATCTGGATCAAACCTAGATGGTTTGAATCCAAGCATCATCAGCGTCCCGGCCAAGTGAATATGCCAATTGCGCCCACTTGATGGTAGGCCATACAGTGCCTTCACTACCCGGGCCATCGATCCATCCCTTGGATGTGAACCCGGCCAGCTCAAACTCTGGTCTGACCCTAGTGCAGACTTTGATGTCGCACTCCGCATACAAGTAAGCGTTCTTGATATCCCCTGTCGGCACAGTGTAATTATTTGCTTTAGCTATTACCATAAGCAACCGTGCAGATTTGGCTTTCATAACTGAGGAGTATGTGTCCATGTTTTCAGAGTCTAGCACATGTCCGCCTATGACCAACCTCGCCTTGCGGCGCCCATCCTGTTTAACATCAAATATCATGCGTACGGGTGCAAACTTGAACCCCTGCATCTTGAGGTTCTTGTAGGAACCCCCCAAGTACTCAAAGGTCTTCTGTCCCATAATCGCAGACACTTCCTTGATTATAGCCTCCTTCCACATATTGTCTCCATTGGCTTTATCAAAGAGAAGCGCCTCCTTTACATTGCGCGGCACCTTCACACCGTACTTGACATTACCCATTTGGTTGTTTGATCAATGGTTTCGACTAACTGGCTTCCTGGACACACACCTTGCCTGCGCGGCCAGCTTATCACCCTTTAGTTCTGGCATTTCCGCAAGGGGCCTGTTCTGATTAAGAACATGATTGGAACTCGTGATGCCATACACTCGCTCCAACCCACGGAACAGCCTATGTACCCTTTTGAAGTGACGGTCAGCCCACTGTACCCAGGGTTTTGCATTGTCAGTAGAGAATTGCTTTGCACGGATATAGGAAGCCAGTGCGTGAGGGAAATCTAACTTATAGTCCTTGGCTTTCACTGTCATGTTTGAGCCTGATATGCTATTGTGGACTACCAGAAGCAGCTTTCCTTCCCTAAAGTAATGCCGCTTAATCTCGAAGTGTTCACCGTCCACTTCGTTATCAAGCATCTCGTTTTCTTCTGAGCTATGCATACCTTCCCATCCAGGGTCAATCTCGTCGTTATTGACTCAGTCTTCCTTGCCTGTCTCCAGCGTGTTTGATTCCGCTGAACAGGGTTTGTCTGCCTCCAGTGAACCAAGGTCCACTGAGCATACATCATCATCTCCCACTTTACGCTCCCCTGCCGCCCCTTCGCCCATGTCAGCCATTTGCATGGGTGGTGTCGCCTGTATCACGGCACCAGCATTTGACTTAGCCCTCTTTGCATCGGGCTGCTACATTTCATCCTCCAGGCCATGCTTCCCCGCCCATCGCTTCCCCACCCCTCCAATGCTGGAGGGGTTATCTTCAGAGACACGTTGAAAGAACTTGTCTTTCGGATAGCGGAGCATTTGCTCATGGAAAGGGACCCCAGGAGTGTGTGGACAAACAAACCCCCTATTCAGAATCTGACCCCGCTTCTTAGGATTGTCCGGGATGGTGAGTATCTTCATACAAAGAGAATCACCAACATTCCAGGCAATACCCATGAAGCGACCCTTGAGCATCTTTATCTCGCCGGCTTTGGCATTAAATTCCCGGTACCATACTGGTGCAAAGAAAGCATGCCAAAAGACAGAGAGATCCGGCATTTCACCGCAGAATACCTCCAAGGGCGTACGCCACTTAAGGCTCTTCCTCGCACAGTGGTTATTTACATCACTTATGCGAGACCACATGTCAAAGCTATACTGATCATCACACCCTGTGTGTTGTTTTACTTGGGTGATTGTGGTCTTAGCCTCCTGTACCCATCTCTCAACAGAGTTCTGGTTCTGTTCATAAGCCTCAGAGCTATGCTGTTCGATAATGTACTTTGAGCAGAGTTCTATCCATTTCGTGCTAAAGTTTTCAGCCTGATCCCCATCAGTAATTAACGTCTGGGGAATCCCATGATCCGAGATAAACTGCTGCAATGCCAGGTGAGACCCAGCTGCACCTTTAGAATACCCCAAATCATAGACGGCCGCGAACTTGGAGTTAAGTCCACTGAAAACCAGTTTATGCTTCACCTTACCATGGTAAACAGACGGAACAATATCCGCTGAAAACGTCTCCCCATTACGTCTGATCATCCTGTACGGCGCCCCTAAAGCCTGGAACCGTTCTGAATAGAAGTTCTTCGGGAGACCTTCATTCTCATGTGGCACATTCGGGTATAACTGAGTGGTGGCCTGAAAGGTCTTCTTGATGCGCTCAACATTATAAAAGTTAAGGCGAGATTTCCATTCAACCAACTGCTCAACAGTCCAGTCGAACTTGCGTCCTTCCGGTCTGGACCAGTTGAACTTGCGGTTGCGCGTGGTCACCATCCGGTTCACCTTCGTGAGGTCCATGATTTTACTAGGATCGTAAGCCTTTTGGGATGTCAAGTGAAGATGTGGCAGAGTCTTCAGATCCTTTTGGGTGGAACTATCAGTGAGTAGAAACTTAGTACTACCATCCCATCCTAGAGGAATCCTGAATTGCTTCGCCATCTTAGGATGCTCTGCAATGATGCATTGCTTCCCGGAGAACAGCTTGGCTCTCCATGTGGGGATCGGATCCCTATAATGCTACCACATACTGGTAGCTGAGATTCCGCGGCAATTGAAACCTTAATTAAAGGGTGTGTACCTTATGTCTTGCGAGCTAGAATTATATAGTGATAAGCCCTGATGAGCATTTAGTATAGTCTCGAAAGAGGCGATTTTGCTGTTAAGGATGGATATTGGCACCAGGGTAGTTATTTTTCATGGCCCAATGTACACGACAATTGGTAAGATGCTGACGGTAGGGTCTTTCCTTACTCGAGTCTTACTGTGAGGTCGCATAACAACCGTGTTTACCCAGAAAAAGATATACATAACATGGATGCCCAGCCTGTTAGATGTCAAAGTATGGGGAGCAGGCATGATTCCCTTACCAAAGTGGGTCAGACCTTGACCATGGGAAGGATGCGGGCTGGAGATGGACATGCCAGGCGGCAGAGGTAGATTGGGTACCATGATGCAGAAATGCGTGCCAGTCGAAACTGTCTCCAAGTGGCCAATGCAAAAGTCCAAAGCCACTAAGCTTCGGGAATCTGGTCAGCCAAGGTTTAACCTAACACGAACCTTGGTTGGTCTTGGGGACAGCGGCTAGTGATGACCAAAATATGAACACTTGGGTGACCTTGCGGTATCCCGGTACTTGCATTGTCATAAGGCAGCTACCTCTAATGCCTGAATCAAGTCAACATGAGTAGGTTATCATGTGATTAACAGGAGAGTACTAAATCTACGGGAGGGGGAAACACTAGGAAAGGGTTGAGACACAACAATCAACCTGGGACGAACAGGAGGTATCGTGGGGTACCTTGACTGGCCGGTGAATCCCGGTGACGCCCAAGGGACGTTAGTCAAAATCCTCTCCGCTGCCTGAACATTTTTTCATGTTTGTGTTTTCTGGGTTTGACTTCTGAGTTAGTGGGTACCCCAATGTTTTTTTAGGATTTTTCCTGGATTTATTTTTTCTGGATTCCACCTATAATTCCAAAGGTCAATTACTAACTTTTTCGCATTGCTATGCTGCTACTTCATCAATCTACCCTGATTATGAAGTCCTCTAACTAGGGTTTACAGCAATTGATTAACGACCCTATTTAAGTGTAATAAAACAAGAATGTCATCCAAAAGTGGATTTCCAGAAACCCCTTGTAGCCCCAAGAGTTCAAAGGGCAATCCTACGCCTAATCAACCCAAGGGTTCTGCGGAGGGGGTAGTCGGGGTGGGGCCACAAAGTGAAGCACCCGGTAAGGTTGTGGCGGTGGTTCCTGTGGCAAAGGCCAAGGTACCTGCCCCGGAATTTGACTTGGGGAAGGGTAGGAAGTTCTCTTGAAAGGGCGATGCCATTGGCGAGGTGAAGCCGTCTAGTAAGGATTGCAGGCATGTACTCCAAGCTGGCGGTGGAATTATTGCTAACTGCTACGTCAAAAAGGCTCTCACCTTTCCCAAGCAAACTACTTTCGGGAACCGCCTTGAGTGTATCCTCGGAAAATACGAGCTTAAAGGAGACTTTGTGCTTATGGTTGGACTAACATTCGAAACGACCGAATTTACGGAGAGTACCTGCCCTAATTTTGCGGATGGGTTAAATCTTACTATGGCTCAGTTTGCCGAGACGGTAGTCCTAGGTTTGTGCTCTTTGGAGAAAATGCCCGAGACAGAAGTCAAAGCAACCCTGTCCCATGTACCCGGACGAGTTATGGGAGCTGCAATGCGTTTGGGCGAATTCATGCGCCTGAATGCGGACCACGATGTGCTCAAAGTACTAGGGATTGATGAGGACGGGTTGACAGCCGTCATTATCAATAATGTGCTAGCTTCTTCTAGACAAGCAAAGGCCATCCCTGACGCTTTTGCGGAGAAATTCCGCAAGACTGTGCCCAGTCCCAGTGATAGTACAATCGTTCATTTCATGGATTGCTTTACTAACATTCTAACCGACTTTGGCCTCAGTCACATGATGACCGTAACTGATGAAGACCTTAGGTTCGGGAAGTATCACCTTGTGGACAAGATTATCTCCACCTTACTCATGGAGAAAGTGAGAAAGACGGCGGCCTTTCACTGCATCCAGGGTTCCAATATGATGGGGATGGCCCTCTACAGGGAAGTAGTGAAAACGTTCTTTGATGAGAGCAAGAAGGCAAGATTGCATGAGAAGGTTCTAGATGAACTTAAAGAGATCCGCTTGTTGCGTGTTTCCGACGTGCATGATTTCTTCACGTCCGCTCAGTGGTTCTACCACTTCCTACCACTCCTCGATCCGGTTTTCAGGAAGCACAAGTTTGACAAAATCTTGGGTGATTGCCTCGATAAGTCTCACACGTGGCTCCAGAACCAGAAAGATGGAGACGTCACCTTTGTTGGTCTACTTGGCCGCAAGGATGAGTTGGGTGCGGACAAGCTCAATGAGGAATTGTTCAAGCTATACACTGCTATGAAGCTATCTGGAGATGGATTGCCGGAAAACTTCTTCCCTTTGGATGTGTCCATCAACGCATATATGAAAACTCTTGGTGAGTTGCAGACTTACACCAAGAAGAAGCGTGAACACGTTCTAACTGCTGAGAGTCGCCAAAAGGAGGATGCCAAGGTCCGTTTTGCTGAAACGTCTAATAAGAAGCGCAAGGCTGATGACGGGGCTAAATCTGAGGTGAAGCCTGCAGAAGAACAGGGTACGGGTAGCTCTGGGAAGAAGAAGAAGAAGTATTGATGCGACCGCGACAAGAAGAAGGCAAAACAGAACTAGGAGTAGTTTCCTGGATAATGGGGGAATGAGTTTGTTGCCGGGGGACCCTGGGAGAAGACGGAATAAAAGGGGCGGAGCCTGTAGATCATGAGTGGGATAATAACTCAGGAGATGGAAGTAGTAGAAGTAATGGGTTACATAGAAGTTATGCCCTATGTCTAACTTATTCCTGTTGCTTTTCTTTAGTTTGTGTTGTTTCTTATATGGGTGCATACCTAGCAACACACCTTACCGGTTAGCTGCATTCGGCCTACTGCCTCCATCTGGGTGTCGGCTCATCTCCTATTATTGACCACGCCGGCGTACACCAACCTGTGCATGGGCGCACATGTATGTAGAATTCTACATAGGACTGGATTTCCAAAAAAATGGAAATGAAAGTACTCTGATTTCCAAATTACTAAATACAGCATAATCGCCAAGATATCTCAAAATAACACATCCATGGTCTACATACAAAATAACAACAACCATGAACAAAGCTTGAAAGAGCAATGAAATCATCAAATTCATCCCTTCCTTGCCTTGCATGCCCATCTTAACACACAAGCTTCACTGCACAACACCCCTCTAAACAGTGCAAATACAACAGGGAGAAATTCGTCACACTCATTTCTTGCATGGAATATTGTCCACAAGGCCAATTTTTCCGATTTCGAGCAATTCAGCTGTCACAAAGGATTGCGAGCCTTCAACTTGACCTTTCTGGTGGCTCATCCATCACAATCACATTCCCAGAGTATTGTGGACATGTAAAACAAATACAATTCTGAAACAATCATAAACAAATGATAAAATAGCTGATTGTTATGGCTGCAGTATGAATTATTTCATGTTATTCATTGATTTCTCAACTCACTTCTTGTGGATGCTCTTGTTTATTCAGCAGTGGACATAACAATCAACAGTTACAAAGCAAGAGGTCATTAGGCAACTATCTTTCAAGTGGGGTGATCAACTGGTTGTGGCAGGAGAAAAGTTTGGGTCATATAGAAAGTGGGCAGAGCTGGGATGAAAAAATCAAAGGGGTTGTGACATTGCAGACTAGTGGGGGGAAAGTTTATTGGGAAAACAAGAGGGGAAGTTTAGAATAAGGGCAGGGGATTGGAAAATCAATAACACAATATCTTAGGAGGATGAGGAGGGTTAAACAACTTGCTCAGATTTGCATTCATCACCATTCACATCATCACATAACAATCAAGTAATGAATATGGGATAACATTTACTTCTAACAAATCCATCCACATTGTCTTGTTAAAAAATCTTCTTGAATAGGTAATTCCACTATTGTAAGGTTATTTTTTGAAACTTCAAATCACTTGTGTTCAGACTTTGTGCCATATCAATGAACATATTTGTTTTCTGGCCATTTCATATTCACACTGCACAAAGTAATCCCAAAGGGAAATTGTGAACCATTTTCCTTGATAAAAGAGAATTTAATTGACATAATAATTTCATCATTTGTGTTTGTGATTCAGCAGTCTGTTGTCACCTTTATCAAACTTAATTGACCAGCTTTGTGTGACTTTGGCATTGCAAGGTTTAAAGAATAAGTGGGTAGAGTACATCTGAAATCATTCTACATTCACCCAAAATAATATGATTTTAGTTGCTATCAACTGATAACAACACAAAATTCTGAATATTTAACATCCTTGTGCTTAGAATTTACAATTCATTTGAGTATTGGTTGGGATAGATCATGTTTTATAATCATGTTGCTTATGTCTTTTTGTGTTGGTCAGCTGTTGATGAATTTGGCATTGCACAGTGCACAGTTAAAACAGCAAAGTAAGTGTGCTGTGTCTGAAATTACTTAACATAAGACAAGATAGTGCGAATTACGTCTTAAGTTACTTCTGATCATGAATCTTATTATGTTTCAATTCATTCAGTAGTCTATTGAACTCATTCTAATTTACAATTCAGGCGAATATTGGTTATTGATGGATCCTTTTTAAATTATTTTGCTTCTGTCTTTTCTTGTTGATCAGCTGCTGATGTATTTGATGTTGCACAGTTTATCCAGCAAAGAAAGTGAGATCTCTCTGATACTGTTATGTCCTACAATCAGCAAAGATAAAAGAACCTGAGTTGACAGCAAATTAAAAGAAAGTGAATTCTCAGTGATGTTTCTTATGTGTGTCGCTCTTGGTACATCATTCTTCAGCTGTACTTTCCTTGCAGTTGCAGATGCAGTTGTAGTTGTAGAAGTAGTTGTTGTTGTGATGTCATTTTTTGTGATGGGAAGGAGTATTTGTTCTGATAGATTTTTGTAGTGGTGATGAGTGTTGTTTTGAGTTGATGAGTTAGAGTGTAGCATTATCAAGCATGTTTGATGCAGATTCAACAAGTTGTTGAATGTGCAACACTACACTTGAAGTGTCAAGATACAAGAAAACATTGTGGCTATGAGGGTTTCACCCAGTGAAATTGGTTTGGGCCGAAAAGTTTTTTTTGAGTGAAAGGCAAAAGAATGGCCCCAGAGGAAAATTTTGGGCTGAAAATATCAATGGTCCACTCGGTGACATGTCGAACAATAGCTTGTTTTGCCATTTTTAGGTAATGAGTGCATGTTGGTGGCAAATGGTCTAAGCAGGTGAAATCTGGCACATTTTCAAAGAAAATTATAGAACGTACACTAAAGTCACGTTTGATGACATGTCTTTGTTGCTAGCTTATCCTGCATAAAATCTGATAGAGATTGAGATGTTTGTACAAATCATTCATTTGGTCACATATGGAAAAGACATTTTCTCTATCATTAGGATTCAAACTTACCCAAAAGTTTGCATTGTGTTCAGATTCGTATTTTTTATATCAATTTGAGAGAGGCAGGACTGTACAGAGTCTGTCTTCCAAAGAACTCTGCTGCAGGTCCTGAGATATCTATAAGAAGACAGATTATTTCCCAAACTAATATCCATTGACTTGCGAAATTCAGAACATAATTGTTGAGCAACTTCAAATGTCATAATTTAGGGGATAAGTAGGACCAGCTGCAAACATCAATACTGGCTATTTAGCTCCCATCTGCTTCAGTATTTTGACCATCGTTTCTCTGATTGACTTAGTTGTCTTATTTTCTATTAAATCATCACTCACGTCAAAATACAAAGAAATTGCAAAATATTTGTCAGATCCTTCATTGAGTCACATAAGCAGCATTATGGACTTTAAATGATATTTGTTGGACCAACTCTACAGTGAAGATGTAGATGTCAGACGGAAGGAAGACAAAAGTCAAAGCATATTTTTTGAAATAATGAGCAGTCTACACAATAGAGTGACCAACAATCTTTGAAATGCACAGCCACGGAAAACGAACACACGAAATATATATCATTCGAAATCAATTGATATCTATTTTCCACGATTCTGTTTGACTGTGTTGAAACCTAGTTTCAATCCTCTTTACATGAGTAAAACAAACCATACCAGCGCAAACGCAAACCATGCCAAAGATTTTCTGCCCCCCCAATTCTTTACCCTCCCATATCCACTCTAAAACTGCAGTAATAGGTGGTTGGCATGCTGCAAACAATGTAATAACACTGCTTTCCAAATGTGAACTGGCATATGAGCTAATAGAGAAGCAGGTTCCACCGACAAATAAACAGGCGTACATCAATCCATAACGAAAAGTGGGTGACACGCTAAGTGCAATTGAAAGTTGACATATTGCTTGTTTGATAGTACATCCCGTGATACTGACCCCCCTGATGTGTTCCAACACATAGTCTACCACCAATAGACAGAAGCATCCCATAAATCCAGACCCAAACATCCAACCAGTCAATGTTATCGGCGGATAATGATTGAGTTGTTTTTGGAGCAAAGCCATGGCAGAATATGCGGCAACGATGCCAACGAGAACAATATTCCCCTGGATGAACTGCCAGTGACTTGCATCCCCTCTGCTACTCCCACTTGTCCCATCCTCATGAGTCCGCTCGTTATGTGCACCCACGAAATCAACCAAAAGGACAATCAAACTGCCTCCCACAGCCAACAGCAAACTTAACACCTGAGGTAAAAGCATTCGCTGACTCGTCTTTTCCATACCCAATCCAACAGCGGCGCAAAACACACCTAGTGGAATCATTGGTCCATCCCACACGCTTGTTACAGTGGGGTTTGTCAAAATAAGGCCGGTGGTGTAGCATACTGGAAGGAGGAGCATTCCTGATAGACCGGCAGAGATTATTTGTATGGCTTCTGGATTGAATATTGGCGATTGGTTTTCGTTGTGCCTCAATTTTGTCGTGTGCATTTTAGCCGGAAGCAAATACCCATCTGTTTTTGAGACGCTAGACAGTATGCGCTTCCGCAGTTGAATAATTTGATCTTTGAGCCTGTATGACGTTCGCTTCCGTCTTTTTATTGGCCTTTGTTGTTGACAATAAATATTGCTCGCTTTGGCGTTAATTGAAGTATCGAGCGAAACATTCGGAGATTGTCCATTTTCAATGCAGGTTTCTCCTGCAGATCCAATCGAATTCGATCGGTCACCTTTTGACGATTTGGTTGACTCCGAAGAGCAGCGATCTCTCGATATATTGTCGCGAAACAAAGGCGGAAATGCCACTGGTCCCTCGTAAACTCTTCCCAAAGTCAAGAGCATACACGCTGTAATCCCAGTCCTTGCCAACACAAATGCTATGGGCGTCAGGTACGGGACTTGGTGCATCACATGTTTCCCGAGGACATGCCATGAAGAGACGATGAATTGAGATGTGATTAGGGCTAGGTAGGGAAGGATGCCTCTGCCGCTGCCACTGCGGCGGCGGCCACCACCGCTGGCAACTCCCATGATTTGAGCTCAGTGTTTTACTGATAAAACTCTTTTTTAAGTGTCGAACCAGGTCGAGGCAAACAGTAATTTCATCGAATGGAATATCATCATGCAATGATAGAGGCAGGATAGAGGTAGAACTTTTGGCATGGCTTGTTATACTCTTGTTGTAGCTGGGGGAAGCCTCCACGAAAAAGAAGTATCTAATCGAATCCGGGATTGTAACAGATTGTAACATGATGCTAACATAGACGTAAATAGACGTAATGTAATGCGTAATACGGTGGGGCGAAGCAAACGGTAGGTACGTGTTCGGAATACTCGGGAGGAGGCCGGAAGTTTGCTACGGCAATTGTCGTCTGTAAAAGTATGGTAACGTAGATCGCGAATCCCGAATCCATCACAGTCGCACTCATTGCGTAGAGTTATATTACGTCGTTTCATGTCGGGCCATATTGTACAATACCGTAAAACAATTGCGTGTATGAGGGATGAGGGAATAAATCGAAAGTCGTAGTCATGATTAAAAGTTATGACTCCATTCGTACATACGCGTTACGACCAGACGTACCACTACTTTTTCTCGAAAGGAAAAAGTTTGGCATGCTCGTGACGTAAATTACGTTCAAATTACGACCATCAGCCTTTGTTTGTCTTCGCAATGTCTTCGTCCCCTCGTGACACTCACCGTAATTGCGCACATGGTTGTAAGACATAATATCACTTGTCATTGTATATATTATTACGTATATTGTATATCTCTTATAAGTTTATAAGAGCTTACAAGGCAGGCTTAACCAGCGTCCATACGGGTCCGCACAATGTCATAGAATGTCATCTACACCAGCTTGCACCACACAAAAAATCCATCTCGGGAAGATCGGGAAGCCACAAGCCGCAACGAAAACGAATACTGCTCAGTAGTTTTGTCTTGCTGTACGTCGTAATAAACTGGAACCTAGCGCCTTATAAGATAGACGGTCTGGATCCAGAACAGCGATATGGTAGAGTAGCTGTCTTCTTCCTCCTCTCTTGAGAATGCCCCAGGCCGACAACGAAGCCATCCGTGAAGGACGCCTCCGGGAAGGCCTCTGCCCGGCGTGCGGCACTCGCCTCTACAAAGTCGTCCGATCGCGTCAAACAATTAACGTGAAAGCACTATTTAAAAATGCAACCCACTCCACTCCGTCGTCGGCCGATGGCGGCGTGAAAATGATCCCGCTGACGCTGCCAGGCGTGGTGGAGCGGGGACAGTGCATGAGATGCTCCGATGGGAGGGACGAGCCATTGACGCGGCGTTCGCCCGTCGTGCCGGCCATCAAGGCCGTTCCGGTGGTGGCAAGGACTCCTGCAGAGGCCTATGCTGCGGCGCACGATCTTAGAGACGAGGACGAGGACGAAGATCTGTTGGGGATTGTTGACGCCGAAGTGACTCATGCGAATGACCCTATGCATGAGACGGATCAGAAACACGCCTGGTCCGATCGAAGTTGCAGTGCGCACAGTACCGATACCGAGTACGAAGACGTCCCGTTGTTGGACTTGGCGAGTATGGATTTGAATGATCCCTACTCTTCCTCTTTGAGTTATGCTCGCAGTACCAGCACAGGACCTGATAACCCAGACCTGTTGGAGCCAATTCCCGACCATGCTATGGACAGCTACTTCGCTCCACAAGAACAAGTCGCCAACTCGGTCGATCGTATCCGAAAGCTGCGAGAGGAGGCGGACCAACAACTCAGTATCTTTGAAACTGCCGCGCCAACGAAGCCACAGGCATTGGATTGTCCCGACGGGATGAGTCCCGACGTTTTCTATCAGCTCCCGCCTGACGTGCAGAAGGAAGTTTCTCAACATGGAAGTACGTCCAATTCCTCTGTCGTATCTGCCACTGATATTGATCCGGAGACACTGGCATCGCTTCCTGAAAATGTCCGCCGTGAAGTGCTGGATCAAGCTCGTAAATCAAAGCAAGTAAACTTTGCACCTGATAATATCCCTTTAAGAAAGAAGAATGGACACGATCGCAAACCTCTCTCACAATCTACCAAGGTCTTTCTATCTGAATACGATATACAAGAAGAGGATTTCGATGATTTAGATGAGGATGTACAGAGAGATCTGCTGGCGGAAAAGGCGAAGCATATCCACAACGTGGGCAGATTGGACAAGCGATCCGACAAAATGAAAGGTTCTTTGTCAAAGTCTACAAAACAGTTTTTATCCGTATTGGATATTAACGAAGAGGACTTTGATGTTTTAGACGATGATGTGAAAAATGATTTACTTGCCGAAAAACAAAGATCGAGTCTCACGGGCTCAGCCGGTTGTTCATTAGGATCCTCCGATTACGATCCACTAACATTGGCGAGCCTTCCGGAGGATTTGCGCAATGAGTTGCTGGTTGAAGAAAAACGCCAAAGGGAAGTAGAAGAGCGGAATAGTCTTGACCGAAGGGCCGTGGGTGCACACAGCGTGAAGGTCCCGGCCGGGTACGATCCCGATACGTTCGAGGCACTTCCGGTGGCGTTACAAAAAGAGCTCACGGATGCCGCGAATCAGGGAGTGGTCTATTCCGCTGACGGTTATGAATATGACAGCATTGTCCGAGCTCCGTTGGTTTCGGCCACGTCAGTGGGACAGGAGACGTGTACGTATTCAGGAGGTTATAACAGTGCTGGGAAGAGGCACGGCGAGGGTAAGTTGGAATGGGCAAACGGGAATGTTTATATTGGTTGGTTTAAGAATGGGGTTATAGAAGGGAGAGGTACAATCACTTTCCATGACGGTGAGATGATATCTTTCCATGAATTTAAGGCTGCTTCCGTATTGCCCCTTGCAATATGGATTAACAAGTACTGTGTGTTTTTAGGCACCGAATACTCAGGGCAATGGCGCAATAATAAATTCCATGGTGAGGGCACACGCAGATTTAAGAATGGCAATGTTTACAATGGAAGCTATGTTGATGGGAAGCGGCATGGACAAGGAAAGTGTTACTTTGCCAATGGAGGTGAGTTCTTGTTCTATTGGTATCCATTTACTGCATTGTGCTCCAATATCTAACTGTTCCATGCACTGATTCAACAATTATGTCGATTGAATAGACTTGTATTCAGGTGACTGGAAGAATGACACCATTCAAGGATTTGGCAGGTGAGCGAAGTACAGAACACTCACGATTATAAATTATTAATCCCACTCTTACAGACTTCTATCTCTTCTAGGTATTATTATAACAATGGACACTCTTTTGAAGGAATGTTTCGAAATGGAATGCGTAACGGCAGGGGCAAATACCAACTAACAGATGGACGTGTTGAAATTTATCGATACGTCAATGACTCGCGCGTAGGCGATGGTGTGCGTTGGAGCGCAGACAGGAAGAAAGCGTGGAAAATGAATGATGGCAAGGCCAAACGCATCACAATGGAGGAAGCAATTGCCATCGCGAATCGATGTGGTCCTGTATTGGAAGATTCATAGAGCAGATGAGAATTATAGGTGTATTGATTGCTCATTCTTGTGATGGCCTTTTTATCTTAACAGTAATGTGCTACTCTTTACGTGTCCCTCGTTTTCCTGAAGTTTGTGATATGAACATCTTGTCTGAAATACACACTGTTTCCCAATGATTCAGACTGTTTGGCTTACCAGTGTAAATATCAACAACAGAAATGTCTGCTGTCTAGAGGAGCATTCCTGCCCACTGTCCTCCTCCTCCTCCTCCTCCTCCTCCTCCTCCTCCTCCTCCTCTAGAGGAGCATTCCTTCCCACTGTCCTCCTCCCTCCTCCCTCCTCCTCCTCCCTCCTCCCCTCCTCCCTCCTCCTCCCTCCTCCTCCCTCCTCCCTCCCCTCCCTCCTCCCTCCTCCCTCCTCCCTCCTCCTCCTCCTCCCTCCTCCCTCCTCCCTCCTCCCTCCTCCCTCCTCCCTCCCTCCTCCCTCCTCCCTCCTCCCCTCCTCCTCCTCCTCCTCCTCCTCCTCCTTTGCAAAGCATTCCACAATGTATTTGGTGCCGGTGAGACCAATTCTTTATCTTTCGAGTAATTTTTGAAGTGAACTTTCCATCTATTGCTACCAGAGAAGTGTAGAGTTTGAGGCTGGCAGCAGTCCAAATTTTCCATCTAGATTCTGCAAAATATGCTTTCATCAAAGATTACTGCTGGTGCGCTCTGGAAGCACTTCGTCACTTAGTTCTCATTGATTATCTGATATTTTAGTGAAACCAGAGAATCTTGCAATGCCCCATCTTGCATTGCTCCCAATTTCCTGCTGTCGACCACTGTTGACTAATTGGCATAACTCAGGAACACAAAAATGAATTTGGCAATAAACAAGAGTTCACAATTAGCTCATGAAATAGCAATTTTAACATTGGGTTTATTCTGTATTGGATTTGATAAAAGTAAAACCCCAAACAACTGATGTCATGAGTAAATTGTTGGAATATATACAGCATTTTACTTATAGTTACCTTAATGTCATAAAAAGGATGAATCAAGGGGAAAGTATCCTAACTTGATGCTTTGACTAGAATGTCGTGGGCATATTTATAGTGTTGACGGATGAGAGATGGATTTAGTTTAGAAGAAAATTACATTACAGTTCATGAAGAGGAACTTGGAGCAAGGGCAATAAAATAAACTGTACATCATTTGCAGTTAAATGTTGATCATTTTCTGTTTTTGAGCATCAAGGTAATCAAACTTTGAATCAAAATGATGTGCTAGACAAAATAAAAACAGGCAACAATTTAACAATTTGTCATATCAATTCAAAAGAGATACCAAAGTCAAGCAAGAAGAAGAGTCATGCTCTAAGTGGTAAACAAGAATACATCAAGATGTGAGCAGAACAAAGCATCCAAAAATGGCTGACAGATAAATTTGATGAGCATCATGATGGGGTTGATCAGTTAAGGAATTGGCCATAAATTAAGTACAAAGTATGGTGGCTTGAGAATGTGATAGAGATTGAAAGCATGACTCAATGACATAACTGACACAATAGTGGCAATCACAAGGAAACAATCCCAACTCCAAGGCAACTAGAGGACTGATTTTTCCCTACTATTGTATTTGCACTTTATGTGACACAGTACACAGGGAGTTGAGATTATTATTTAACCAAAAAAGATGTAACATTGTGTTTTTACAGTCACTTGAATCACATTTGTCATGTGTGCATGTCCTACTTCCAATCTATTTGATCGTATTGTGAATATTGTCCTACTGTCTTCAAGCTAATATACCACCAAAAGGCCCTGTTCACTTTCAATCAATTTTTTTCAGACTCTGTTCACTTTCATTCACAATGAAACATGGTTTTTTCACTTTGATGCAGTGCTGTTCACAATCAAACCACTCTAGTTCACTTTAAGTTAGTCACATTCAAGTATCAGTTCACTTTTATGCATTTTTGTTCATTTTCAATCAGATATGATCAGGCACTTTAAATTTGCATTCACACCATTTCCCTATCAATTGAACATACATGGGCATGAATGCAAGGTGCTCTATTGTCTTACAAAGTACTACAATCCTTCAATGTGTATGGTATGGTATTGGACAAGCTCAAAAAATAACAACAACTTAAATCAGAAGCAGATCATATGGAGCAATATTATTTAGAGCACTTATTTTCACATGTGAACATGTGATAACCTGGTCCATTGTCTGATTTGTCTTACTTCAATCAATTCTCGATTTTGTGACAAATGTTGCTTGATTTTGATTGGTGCCAAACTGCTGCCAAAATTTGATTGCTTCTACAACCAGTGTTTTGCTTGAATCAGTGAAGACAAAATATGGGACCGCTATTTCTCTACCTGCATGTTGTTGCATCAAATTGTTAAACCACAATCATATTATCAATCTCATAATGTGACAAACTAAAGTATTGTATATCACAACTTGATTGAATTCAATGATTAGTTGTCCACAGCCCCCTTGAAAATGACACTGAGCCCCAACTTTAAGATCATACCTTCATCACAGTGGATCAATCATCAAGAAAAATAAGATGAATATCAAGCAGCTCATTCATTTAATCAAATTATCAATCACAGAATCTTCAACAGCTGTGATATTTGCACCAGATGTATTGGGAGATACTCCACACTCTTGGGGCTGTAACTGCACATTGCAGACATAGTGAACAGTTGTTAAAAGGAAGGCAAAAGGTGCAGCTTAATGTGCGCTTAGAAGATGCACCTTAATATGAGCTTAGTCACTTTAGTGACAACATATTAATTTTGACTGCATCCACATGAATAAGACAACCATGACTAATGATGGCATGTATAGACACAGATGAATTCTTTCTTCATCCACATCTAAAGTGGCACTTCCAGAAAAAGAATACATCTGATTTGAGTTATGAAAGTGGCTGTGTTGTCAATCACAATCAATGGTTTTGCTAAAAGGCACTATACTTGGCTGATGATAAGACATAGGTTTTAATTCTCATTGATGTTGAGAAGTTATTGGTATTATATAACTGTAACTTGATTTTTCTTCTCAAGTGCACCTACACAACATGTTACAACTTTCTGAGATGGCGAAGCTGAACATTAAAATTGAGACCATGTATGTGGCAGCACTACTCTTTCATCTTCCACACACAAAATGAAGCGGAAATTTAGAATAAGCAGGTCATTGAACACTTGTACTTGAGTGTAAAGGATTTGTTATAATGCTGGACACAATGATCATTTTAGCTGCATGATCCCGCAGGGAGAAGCAAAATATGTGCAAAATACTAAATCTTTTATTGTATTGAAGTTTCACATAATTTTCATATAAGATCAAGGATAACCAAGATACCAGTGTTGGGGCAAAAATACATTAGTGAAAAGACTTGTCTCCCAAAAACACACAACTAAAAGACATGAAAGAAAAATCACACAAAAGATTTTGACTTCATAAAAAATAGTTGCAGGTAAGGTTTCTGTGAAAGCTAACTTTCGATGTTTTTTTTAATTTCCATGTACAATTTTTCAGTGGATCAAAAGTTATTACAAGGCAGTAAATCCGATTTACAGAAACCAACCTAACACATCTACCGTATATCACGGTTTATAAGTCTCCACGGATTATAAGACCCCCCACTTTTGAACTGCGTATATTTCGAAAACTAAGCGATTCTCAACTAAACAGATGGGATATTCCAAAAAGCTTACCTTCTTCTGAAGGTTTTGGTGTGTCACACAATAGGCAACAGTTTGTCCTATCAAATGTTATCGCAACATATCAAAATTTTGTTAATGGTATCTTTTGTACATTTGGAAGGTCTCATAAACCATGATATACAGTAAAAAGCATCAATAAATGCAGCATTATGCTACATGATGGTTATAAATAGTATCAATGGGCATTTGGATAACTTTGGAACTGGATTGGACAGAGATTCCATTCCATATGAAAAATTAAACTCATCTGGCCTTGGTTCCCAGTGCAGTTTACTTGTGCTTCATGGTTTTCCCACCAAGTCCAAGCCATACTAGTGGGATCTTCTCCTTCACTTCTCAGTACCACTAGCATCTGCCCTCAACACTATGCCCTAGTGCAAAAGAGAGACAGGCAAACTATGCAATTAGAAAGAATATCTTTTCATTATTGTGACTTGAAATAGAACATTGGCTATTGCATCACTAATTTTTGCATAAATTAAAAACACTAACATGTGTACCTTTGTCACCAAAATGTCATTTGTCTAGTGATAACCAATTATGGCATGGAAAATGAAATCTGATGCTTATCGTGAGAGAAATAGAAAGTTAGATGTTTATCATGTGGGCCTGATTCATGCCTTGCAAAAACTTGTCAAGCATGTGGAAACTGAAATTCAGAACCTCATCAAGAACTTCAGGCACTCATTGTGTGGAGATGCTTTGTGTGCCAGAGACGTGTCACAGGCATGGAAAAGGAACCGTGGATGACCATTTTGAGGCTTTGCTCATCATTAGATGCAGACAATACACTTTGAAGGGCACCAGTAGTTTGTCCAAATTGTCAACCATCTGACACAACAAAATAATCGCTCTGGCACTAATGTTACATCACACATCACACCATTTAAGTCAAATGATGTTGTTGATGTATGTCAACATTTAAAATGTGCATACATGAAAAGGTAAAAGATCAGTACAGTTTGCCAGAGTTGGAAGGTGTTGACTTTGCAACAGCCATTGATTTAAGCATGGGCTACTGTAACATGTATTTGGATCTTGAGGCATTCAAGATTTCCACAATCAATTTCCATGGGGGTCATTCTTACGTCAAAGTACTTACTGGATTGCAGGTTCTCTGGACATATTCAGGCAAAGACATCCAAGTTAATGGTTGCCCTGGAGTTCATAAGAACATATCTCAATGATTTACTATGCATCATCAAGGCTAGCTTGGATGACCACCTTGACAAACAAAGATTGGTGCTTACCACATTGCAAGAAGCAGGCTTGTGAGTAAATGCTCCAACGTCAACATTCTGCACTACTCAAATGGAATGTCTAGGGTATATCCTCACAAGAACTTGAAGCATGCAATGACCACAGAAAGTGAAGGCAACTCTTGCAACAACACTGTCAAAACCAGTCAACTACCTCCTTAGATTCTTTGACATGGTCTAATACTATGACATAGGCCAAGAACCTACCTCAATTAGTATCCTTATGTACCATTTGAAAACTCCCAAGTAAGGACTCATTCTAACCTCCCAAGTGAGGAAGGATCCCGACAAGGAAAAATATCCATATCTTTGGATCTAAGCAAGAGGAGAACAACCCTGGAAAGAGCACCCTCAAGAGAAGGGTATAAACATACCAGGGATGTGTAGAACCTACACAAAATCCCATTGTTTTGTTTTAGGATGAAAGGGATTGCATTGCCCTTCTATTCTCATTTGTTCATTGTAATCAATAAACAATGAGCTCACAATTTATCAACACCAACTAAGTTGTACCACGTTTACCTACAAAAGCAGTATTTAATATTTTTACCTCGAAATGGCTTACGTCACTATATAGATAGCTATTTCTGCAACCTTCTCACGTGACAAGCCACCAAAAAAGTTTTCCCTCCACTCAGTTAGTCCGTTACTCCTTTTCGTAAGCAGACCCTTTGTCAGCTACTTAATCACGGGAGTTTGCAAAATGCAACTACGCCGTGTAAGCCGCAAGAATTAGCGCACGTCAGCGGTACACCAAGGAGCTTTTTTAAAGCCCTATTTATCCGTACACACCTAGGTGACACACTTACAAGAATGGGCACCTCAAAGGCAGTCCCTGATGGACTTAAGAGCCAAGATTGTGAGAGGAACCTGGGACGGAATAAACCACCCGTTCCATACATACCCAAAAGGGATGTTATTCAGGAAGCATTGGCAGTAGATTCTACCGCCAACACCATGAAGCTCACCCTGCCTGGAAAGGTAGAATTGAGAGTGTCCGTGTGGTCACACGGGACTCCTGAGCAGTTCTTGATGCATGTCCAGGCAGCACTTGATGCCGTGAGGCAAAAAGGCCTTGACACCGCATATGATAAAGTCTGCAAGGACAAGAAGGCATGCGTCAAGAAGCTTACAAAGGCCAATGAAGCTTTTAAGAAGTACACGGGATCGGATGCAAATCCGCACAAGGAAAAAGCATATGAAAAGGCCCTAGAAGCCGCCACAAAGGCTAGCGAGGCAGTTAAGCCCATGATTGGCCAAACCTACTTACGGAGGAAGCAAGCCACCCATGGAAGAAGATCGTGAGTGAACAGATTGACTGTTCACCCTGGATAGATCTTTGTGGGGAAGAACATCCCAAGAAGCGTGAGCAGTCCTGTGGGTCATTCATGGAATGCGTCAACTTCCATCTGTTGACAGTGTTCCGTAATGATGCTGCAGAGACCCAACGCTTCTACATTAGTGACGGGTTGAAGAAGCCCAACAGGATTCCGATTTGCCAGTTCATCAGCAGCATTCAGCAGCTGAATGGCTACTTCGATCTATTGCCCTGCTTGTACTACTCCAACCGGGCCACCAAGCTCACCACTGCGGTGAAGCCTTTTGATGACACAGATCTAGCGAGTCATATTCTATGCATGGTCCCAAGAAATTTCAAGACCAAGGCATTGGTACCTCAAAGTGTTTGGATCTCTTGGAAGCTCTCGAACGGATCGAGAAGGCTTATCCGACCAACAAGGATCGTGACGGGCACAAGACTTCTGCGAAGTCCAGAGACTCCTCCAAGAAGAAGATGGTTTTGTTTAGGGATAGAATTCCAAAGAAACGTGCCACAAATGCAAAACACTGCATTTTGGGCAAAAAACATGGGGGCACACACTCGACCCATAATACACAGGAGTGCCACAAGTATGCGAAGGACGGGACTCCTAAAAAGGACTTTGCAGGAAGAAAGCCACGTGGACCTTCTCGTGGTCCTGAGACTTTGCACCGAAATATAGTGCCTATGCGCAGCTTTCTGAGAAGATTGAGAAGCTTGAGAAATCAAACAAGAAACTCAAGCGGCCGCAGAAGAAACGCAAGCGCCATCATGAAAGTGACAGCAATGACTCCGATTCATCCTGAAAATCTGGGTACGGTAGTACTGGGGAACTAAATACATGTTGTAGGAAACTAAACAGTAATAAACGAACAAGATATACTTACCCCAGTCCATGCAAAACTGCTGATAACGTGTATTCAATGAATAATTT
The DNA here is from genome assembly GCA_013187285.1 of Cyclotella cryptica. Lineage (NCBI taxonomy): Eukaryota > Bacillariophyta > Thalassiosirophyceae > Thalassiosirales > Thalassiosiraceae > Cyclotella > Cyclotella cryptica. Next base: position 23,930 of record JABMIG010000339.1, on the reverse strand, counting down.
GAATAATAATTAAAATACCAATATTATAAGAGATTTAAAAAATCTTAATAAGATATCGGTACATTCGATTTTAAATCATCGAATTGTTTATGATACCATGCTAACGCAAGAAAAAATGGTTACCTGAAAAATCGAAAGTAATACACAGAGTGAGATAATTGCCGAACTGTTGGAATCCAAAATGCCGGGTGCCTTTCTCAATAGTGCAACCACTTCCTCCACAAATCAAAAAGAAGGAAGGGTTACTGCTGTAGTTGCCAAAGCAAGGTACCAGTTAGCAACTGAAGATCAGTCTCACCAGAAAAGTTGTAATAGTAACAAAGTCCTCAAGGTCCTACTTGACAGTGGGTCTGATGGAGACTTGATGTTCCATGAAAAAGGAACATCCATGCATTTCCCCTACTTGACTAGGCAGGTGCCAACTTCTTGGCACACGTTGAATGGGGACTTCCTCACCAAGGGAAGGAGTGAAGTCAACATAAAGTTTTTTGATTACTCAACCAGCAAGGAGTATCTGGTGAAACCAGACGTTGTAGAGTATGATACGAAAAAAATGACTAAGCCAATGTATGACCTCATCCTTGGTTGTAATACCATGAAAGAGTTAGGAATTGTTCTAGATTTTCAAACAAAAGAAATAACAATTGATGATGTCATTTTGCCAATGAGAGACATCAATAGTCTGACTAAGTCAAAAATGGAAAAAGCCTGGGCTGTAAACAACAGCTTGACACATGAACCCAGTAGTATGCAGGAAACAACAAAGAGAGTGGCTCATATCATGAAAACACAGACCTCCAATCAGTTGTTAGCACCAACTGAACTCACCTTAGTCTCCAAGACCAAAATAATTTACAAGAGTTACTCACAGAATATGAGGAACATTTTGATGGAACAATAGGTGATTGGAACACAGAACCCGTCTCCCTCAAACTAAAAGAAGGCACTAAGCCATATCATGGCCGACCATTCCCAGTCCCAAAAATACACAAAGAGACCTTAATCAAAGAATTAAATAGGCTCTGTGAACTGGGGGTATTAGAGTTTCAGCCTGCATCAGAATGGGCGTCACCCACATTCATAATACCAAAAAAGATAAAACTGTACGGTTTATCTCTGATTTTTGGGAAGTAAATAAACGGCTTGTTAGGAAACTGTTTCCATTACCAAAAATCAGTACAGTGTTGCAAGAGTTAGAAGGATTTACTTTTGCCACGGCCCTTGATTTAAACATGGGTTACTACACCATAAAATTGGATCCTGATGCATCCAAAATCAGCACCATCATTTTCCAATGGGGAAAGTACTCATATCTCAGATTACCAATGGGGATTGCAGGTTCTCCTGACATCTTTCAGGCAAAATGTCAGAGCTAATGGTAGCCTTAGAGTTAGTAAGAACTTATCTGGATGATTTGCTTTGCATCACCAGGGCAAGTCTGGATGACCACCTAGATCATTTAAGGATGGTACTAACCAGACTGTGAGAAGCAGGCTTGAGAGTCAATGCCCCAAAATCGAAGTTTTGCGCTATTGAAACAGAATATTTGGGTTATATACTAACCAGGACCGGCATTAAGCCACAACCAAACAAAGTGCAAGCAATACTTGCAATTACACCGCCAAAACAAGTCAAAGACCTCTGTAGGTTTCTGGGCATGGTCCAGTACAATAGAGATCTTTGGGCAAGACGTAGTGAATACTTGCCCCACTCACCTCTTTAGTAGGAGAGTGTGGTCATACCAAAGTCACCAAAGCCAAGAAAACCAAGAGGAAACCTTGGTATTGGGATGAGGTACATCAAATAGTATTTGATAACGTAAAAGCTACTATCGCAAAGGATGTAGTTTTAGCCTACCCTGATTTTTCAAAGGAATTTGAAATATACACTGATGCCTCGTCTAAGCAACTTGGTTCAGTGATTACTCAAGGTAATTGGCCTCTTGAGTTTTTCAGCAAAAAACTGTCTGTAATGCAAAAAAATGCAGTGTGACCGAACTTGAACTAGTGGCCATAGTGGAGACACTTAAGGAGTTCAAAGACATGCTGTGGGGACAAACAATCAAGGTCTACACAGACCATAAAAACTTAATCCAAGATGCCCTTGGACTAAGGTCAGACGGTGTTTATCGGTGGAGATTATTACTTGAAGAGTATGGTCCCAAAATCATGCACATTAAAGGCATCCATAACACTGTTGCTGATGCAATCTCTAGGCTAGACTCTGGTCCAACCCACATCACAAATTGGATGACGTTCACAAAATGCTGGTGTCATTACACTGAACACGAATAAGTGCCGACAACACTTCTGATCACCAAGAAAATATTAATCTAGTGTTTGCTAATCGCAGCGATGAAGATGTAATTTACCCCTTAACAGTGACGGAAATTGCACAAGCCAAGACAACAGATACAACTTTGAAAAAACTTAGTAAACATGATAAGTATTCCACTCAATTAGTAGAGGATACGCAATTATTATGTAAGGATGGCAGGATGGTCACCCCTCAAACCCTCCAAAGTCGAGCAGTTAGTTGGTATCAGCACTATTTGCAGCATCCTGGACACACACGTCTTGAAGAGATGCTACACGCTGTGATGTACTGGAAAGGCATGATATGTACCATCCGATCACATGTCAAAAACTGTCTTATATGTCAAGTCAACAAATGACACAAGCACAAGTACGGGAAGCTCCCTGCTCAGCTTGTCATCACAAACCCCTGGGAGGCATTACATGTGGATCTTATTGAACCATACACCCTCAAAGGTAAGGAGGGGACAGAAATTGATTTTATGTGTCTTACTATGATCGATCCAGCTTCTAGTTGGTTTGAAATAGTGGACCTGCCTGTAACCACAGATGCGGTTACTCCCGAGGATAACAAGGGGCAAAAGGGCACTAAGACTCATACCACTCCTAAGTTACCATACTTTGACAAATCATCTACAATGATAAGTAACTTAGTGAATAAGATCTGGTTTAGCCGTTATCCACGTTGCCAACACATTATTTATGGCAGTTGAAGTGAATTCAAACTTCACTTCGAAGCCATTTGTGAATCATATGGGATCAAGCGTAAGCCAACCAGTGTCAAGAACCCACAAGCGAATGCTATACTTTAGTGGGTGCATCAAGTAATTACTGCAATGCTCCACACTACTGAACTAGATATGGCCAATACAGGAGTTGCCAGTGACAAAGACGTGTTCCTAACCAACGCCGCATGGGTCATTTGCTCAACTTACCACACAGTACTAAAAGCCTCCCCAGGAGCAGCAATTTTTGGCAGGGACATGTTGTTCCACATTCCCTTCCTTGCTGACTGGAATAAAATAGGAGAACATAGGCAGAACCAAACAGACCTCAACTTGATATGGGAAAATTGCTCACGTCATGATTAGGTTTATACAATTGGTGATCAAGTACTTCTTCAGAAAGATGGTATCCTCCGCATGTCAGAGCGTTGGTATGAAAGTGATCCTTGGACTATCACAACAATTCATACAAATGGGACAATCTGGGTTCAACGCGGAACAAATCTGAATGACTAAATATCAGAAGAGTCACACCTTTTTAACCAACAGACTTAACCAGTATTAAGCATGTTATTTTTTATGTGTCATCTCCCTCTTCCATACAAAACACTTACCCTTTAACACACAGTCACATACTTTTTAGTTTGTACATAAAGAGACATGTATAAGAGTTTTTTTTCCTCATGCAGGTTTTTCCCCATTGTTTTATCACCCTGATCCTCCATTCATGGGGGCGACTGACACAGGCCAAGAACCTACCTCACTTCGTATCCTTATGTACCATTTTGAAAACTCCCAAGTAAGGACTCATCCTAACCTCCCAAGTGAGGAAGGATCATAACAAGGAAAAATATCCATATCTTTGGATCTAAGCAACAGGAGAACAGCCCTGGAGAGAACACCCTCAAGAGAAGGGTATAAACATACCAGGGATGTGTAGAACCTGCACAAAATCCCATTGTTTTGTTTTAGGATGAAAGGGATTGCATTGTCCTTTCATCCTCATTTATTCATTGTAATCAATAAACAATGAGCTCACAATTTATCAACACCAACTAAGTTGTACCACATTTACCTACAAAAGCAGTATTTAATATTTTTTATCTCCAAATGGCTTACATCATACTTTAGAGATTTTTGGGCAAGCAATTGTGAAATGCTTGCCCTGCTCACCTCCTTGGGTAGGAGAGTGTGGTCATATCAAAATAGGCAAAGGCAGAAAACTAAAAAGCTTCTTTCGTAATGGGATGAGATACATCAAACACCATTTGACAACTTAAAAGCTATGATTGTCAAAGATTTCGCTTTGGCATATCCTGATGTTTCAAAGCAATTTGACAGTAACTCTTTATTGCCTATAACCAGTCTTTGAATTTTCCAGCAGGAAACTGACAATAATTCAGCAAAATGCAGGTTGACCAAAATTGAATTACTGGGTGTAGTTGAAACACTAAAATAGCTGAAATGAAGGCTGTGGGGATAACGGATCGATTTCTGCACAGACCATAAAAACCTAATCAAAGATGCCCTCTGGTCAACCTCATATCATGTCTATTGCTGAAGAATACTACTCGAGGATCATGGTCCCATGAAAATCATGAACATTAATGGTATCCATAATACTGTTGAGGATGCCATCTCTCGAATAGACATAGGTCCAATTCAAGATGAGAAAGTCAGTTGGATGAAGCTCACAAAATGCTGCTGTTTGACACCATGGAACCTATAAGTGCAGCTTGCACTTACAATCATTAGGAACAAATTGGCTTGGTATTTGCAAATTTTCAGCAACAACATGAAATTTACCATTAACAAGTAAACTGGATTGAACAAGCCAAGAAAGAAGATGCAACTTTGAATGAACTTAGTTAGTAAGTATGATAAGTATTCTCTTCAATCAGTTGGCATGCAGAAACATTATGCAAGAGTGGCAACATGGTCATCCCCAAAGTTTTTTTAAACCAAGCCGTTTGTGGGTATCACCACTACTTGCAGCATACTGGACATGTGTGACTTGAAGAGACACTACGCACAGCAGTATATTGGACAGGTATGAGATGTACAACACCATCACATGCCAAACTATCATGTTTCTGTCAAATCAACAAACAAGGCAAGCATGAGTATGGCAATCTGACTTAGTAACTTTGATCCAGCTTCAAGCTGATTTGAAATAGTGAAGTGGTGAGTCCTATGGATTCAAGGGGGGTTCATAAGGGGACTAAGACACATCATACCAACACTCCTTTCCCATGCGTTGACAAGTCATCTGCAATGATTGGTAACTTAATAACAAACACCTGGTTCATCCATTATACACCTGTCAAAACATTATTTATGAAAATAGAAGAAAATTTAAGCTTCGCTTTGAAGCCCTATATGTAAGCATTTAAATCAAGTGTAAGCCAACAGGTAAGACAGGCAACTTTCAACTGTAGCAATTAGTATCACCAGATGCAGTTGTCAGTTGGCATCAAGAACATTCCGAGTGACATCACCAGGTCTTCACTTGAGTCATCAATGGTAGTCACCTAATGTTGTCAGGGTAGTTGGGGTCGTATTTTGGTTGTCATTTGAGTTGTCAGGTCTTGTAAGTAGTAGTCATATTGTTTGTCACTTAAACTTGCCATGTTGTCACGTTTGGTCATTAGTTGTGTTTGTCGTCACCTTGTTGTCCTTGCCACCACTTGGCATAATCAGTCACCTGCGTCAGGATGTCAATGTTTTCACACGGGGCATCTTAGACATCATCAGGGGTATTCATTAGGAAGTTGTGGTCGTAACAGAGGTCGTCAAAATGTCTTCACCTTAAGCTATCAGAGTCATCAAAATGTCTTTACCAGTGGTCTTCAGGGTTGTGAAAATGTCGTCACCAGCAGTCATCAGGGCCATCCGAAGGTCATTAAAGGTATTCCCATGACTCAAAAAGAAGCGGCAGTTGTCACTCGCTGTCAGTTTTGCTCACCAGAAACTTCCACATGGCAAAGTTGTCTGTCTTGCAGTGTCAATAACCCACAAGCAAATGCAATACTAGAGCAATCTGCACTACTGAAATAGACATGGCCCACAGAGTAGTTGCCAGTGACATGGAAGTGTCCTAAAAATGCCAAACAGGCAATTTGCGCCACTTACCATAAAATGCTCAATGCCTTCCCAGGTACAACAATCTTTGATTCACACATGATGGTTGACATCACCTTCCTTGCTGACTGGATTGATATCACATAACATAAGCAGTATCAAACTGATCTCATCATGTAAAGTGAAAATTGCACATATCATGATTATGATTGAAAAGCTGCTGATAAAGGACTTCTGAGAAAAGAGTTTATCTTGCGCAAATAAGAAAGTTGGTATGAAAGTGATCCTTAGACTATGACATGGGTTCATACAAGTGGGACAATTTGATTCAGACTGGATCAAAATCAGAAAGATTTATTATCAGGAAAGTCACACCATTTTAGTAATCAGTAGGTGGGAATTCAGTCTTAAGGAATCATAAAAATGTCTTTATGGGTTGCCATTCTCTCCCACAAGACTCTTATTCTTCAAAATTGACAATTGGTATCGCACTTTTCAGTTTGTTGCACTTGTCACAAAACCAGGCATGGATTTTTTCCTAATAAGAAGGTTTTTTCCTCACCTCCAATGGAAATAGGCCAAGAATAAAAATCTACTTGCACTCACTATTTATTTTACATAAATAGGCTTGCATCCCTAGAGTCTTACATCCTGAGAGGACAGGAATCCTTACAAAGGCAAAGGATCTGGAGAAGATTGTTCCAAACAAAGATCTTGTGGTAAGAACACCTTCAAGAGAAGGGTGTGACTTACTGGAAACTGTTTGGAGCATACACAGTTTCGTTCTATTTTGTGAGGAATGAAACCCCATTATTAGTTTTGCAATTGGTAAACTTAAGCTCACACATTACTTTGGCTATCAAGTCATATGCAATATATCTATGATTTTGAGACCTAAACTTTCTACCTATAACAGTGCAGGTCATTATCGCAAAATCCTAAGATCATCAAGACTCTAGTAATTCAGACAGATTGAAAACTTAATCAAGCATCAATGAAATGTGTGGTGGCCAATTGTCGAAATTCAACGCGTTATTTTAATTGATTGATGAAGTAAACTATGACTATGAAAAAAAGAATGATATATTTAAGATGAAACACCAGCCTCATCAATTTATTAAGCTCATCGAATGGTATGGACCATTATGAATGTGAGTACATCATGTAGAATACTACTGCTCAATTGTTATTTAAACCAGACTTACTATTATATTTTAGTATCTCCTGGAAATTCCAGACAACAGCGCAAAAAGTAGCCACTCAATCATTCCCTTCTGATACCATTCAATATTTACTCACTTGCTCTTTCTCCTTTTATCATGCTCCTATCTCACCTTGTACTTGCACTCTAGAGTTCACTAGCATGTTTGTAATTTGGCCACTTATCGTGGTACACAATTTTCTATCAGGTTCACCTTCTTCCACTTCCAGGACCTAATTTTGCCCCAATTGTTGGATAATTTGAATGTAAAAATTCAAAACATCAGGTAACCTTTCATCTACCATGTGTACCATGAACACCAGACTTTACATAAACTCTGACCAGAGACCAAAGCACCATTGGCTATTTTCCCACGAATTGGGAGATTATTGTGTGTGTATTGAGCGAGTTTTAAGGTGGTTATTTCGTTTCATTGTCTTTCTGGCTCAGTTTGATATTATCCAACTTCAGACAAGTTCCAGTTCCCCCTTGGCATTGCTTTCTCAAAACTCTAGATTCACACATGCATCAGCATTTGATCATCAGGACCAACAAGCGCTTCAAGAGATAGAAAGGCAAATTACATGAACCCTGCTTTAAAACAACTTCTATCCAATAGAGAGTGATACAAATTCATTGATTAGATACTGTACATCGCATGTTGTTTGTTCAGATTCTTGATTAGTCATAAAAAACTAGTTGTCTACTTGCACTCAGGAAGCTAGTAAGGCATCTTATCGACTTTACCAAATTTCCACTTTGGCGCCCGTTTTTCGTGAGAATCGATTCCTGGCTTTTGACGTTACTCTACAATCTGCCAAATCCAACTGCTTCAGTCTTCTCAAACACTGGAGATGGTCAAGCCCTATATCAGTAATGTGGCTTGCATATCTGAGATTCAAAACTTCAAGTGTCTTCAGTTTCGAGATGTGATAAACACCAGTATCTGTGAGGTCTTCCCAGCCAACTAGCGAGAGTTGCCGGAGATTTTTAAGTTTGGATACTTGTCGTGCGCCTTCGTCAGTGAACTTGGAACCACTATCTGAGCGGCTCAATTCCAATGTTTCGAGCCGTTGAAGCCTTTGCAAATAGTTAAGACTGTGATCAGAAAGCTCATGACAATGAGTTATTCTCAATGATCGCAAACGACCAAGGCCACATAAAACTTTGAGCCCGTTATCTGTAAGACTTTCTCCTGCACCACGTTCAAGTGCCAATGATTCCAGACTTGTCATGTTTGCAATGTGAATTAAGCCGAGTCCCGTGACGTCAAGACGTGTTGCAATAACAAGCGTTTGAAGTGATTTCATTTCGCCACTGATGGCTTCAAGTACATCGTCTGTTACAGCAGGTGAGCTTTTATGATGAGGAACGTTGAGCATGCCGTCAATGGATAATTTCGTCAAGTTGGGAAGTTTTCTCAAGAAAGTGAGCGAAGTGAGGTTTTTACAGTGCAGGAAGTATAGCTCTTTCAGACTGGTCAACTCGCCGAATTTCTGGTACCCTATATCGGTCAGTGCAGAGCAGCCTACACAATTTAGCCTTGTAACCAACTTCAAGCTCTCAATCGCATTAACTAGCTCCTCGTCAGTTGTTGCAGGAGGAATTGCAACTTCAATGCATCCTACATGATCAAGTCTGCGGACCATGTCAAACCAATCAACAGTGAGACGCTTGCACCGAACGAAACTTATCTTTTCGGAATCTCGTAGGAAGTCCTTTGAAATGAAAACATCCAAGTCATTATTTGTAATACCGGGTGGAAATTTAACGCACCCCTCTCTCTGGCACCATCTCCTTGCAAGACGCTCGTAATCAATGCGTTTCTTCCATATCCAATCGCTCCACGGGCATTTGTCTAGGTTGAGACTCAAATGGCTTGTCAGCGCTGGATTTAACGTCACAGCGCGAGGGACCCCCAGAGAGGCTAGGCGCAGATTTCTCACATCATCGCACCTCAGGAATTTAGATATAGAAACCCACACGTCCAAGTGGAGTGAGCTGAACGGGGTTGATCCACAGGATGTGTAGGGTACGATTGCGACGGCCTCATGAGCTTTTCGTGTTTCGCGTTCTTTCTTCGTCTCCAGCCGACGGACATCGTGGTGTGATTTGCTTTGACACAAGCCCATGGCTCTTTCCGCGTGGGGACAGTTCTAAATAAAGACGAGCAGATTATTCTCCTTGGTTTCGACAGCCATTCACGCGAACTATTGCTCGTTTTGTGGGAGACATGAAGTTGAGGATTGAGGAGGCTTCCTGGGCGGGGTCTGCTAGAGACGTCCAATAATTATGGTGTATATTGTAAAGTTGCTCCGCAATATGACTTCTTATCGTGACTTGTCGTGAATACCACATACGAATATACCCCGCATCCCACTTTCAAGCGACCCCTTTATAGAATCCCTTAGAGATATTAAATATATGAAAAGGCATTTGGAATCGTGCGATCAATTAGCAAAATAATTGTGACCAATGGATTCAGACTTTTTTTTATCCGTGACTAAGAGGATATAAATGGAGGTTAGGGAAATGGATGTAATTAACAAAATCTTGTCTTTCTATCTTAAGACTTTTCATTTTATCTTTATTATTAAATTAACACTTAATTTTAATCTCACGTAAAGACTAACATTATCATCATCGTAGTGAACCTCAAACAATGGCTCACCATTTTCAATTGCCAGCTGAGTGACAACACAAAATAGTGGTTGGTGGTGGTGGTGAAGTGGTAGTTGTGGTTATGGTGGTATGGGGTCAGGGTGTATTTCCACTTAAAAGGATAGGATCTACTCCGAAGGATCAGATTACTTAATTCTATCTTTTTCTTGTAATCTTGTCCGTTTGGATCAGATTTGTAACGGAGGATCAGATTACGAATTTTCTACGTAAAATATACTGGTTCCAACGTAGGAAGGATAGAATCTGCTCCGAAGGATCAGATTACTTAATTCTATCCTTTTCTTGTAATCTTGTCCGTTTGGATCAGATTACTTGACTAGGACTAAATAATTTTTATTCCGTTTAAGGTATTTATTTAGGCCTTTTACTCAAAACTTGCGCGCAAGATCGGTGTACGTCATACTCTTGCTGACAGTGATGACAGTGGGGAGGAAAAACCTATCCCCTAACCGTAGTGATAACGACTCAATGAATGGGTAGTAAGATTTTTTAATATTTTATCTGTGGTGGAAAACTATGTAGTTGTTGATAAAAAACAATTAATTTGGCAAAAAAAGTGAATTTCATCTTTTAACCCTAATTTCCCTAACCTTCAATATGGGGTTCAGGGTACTATACCACCAGGAAAATTAATTGATTATATTTTCTAAAAGATATCCATGTTAAAGCAAGAAGATATGGTATCATACGCTATCGATAGGAAAACTACCATATTGTTAGATACTGATAATAATGGGAAGGTAGGTATCAAGGCATATCCCAACACTTTTAAAGGGTGACAAAAAGTCACCCCCCTTCCCGCTGCTAATTGGCCATTTCAAAAGGGTGACTTTTTGTCACCGTTTTTTATGTACCGATTCCTAATTAGCATTTGTCTCACATCTGGCGTAAAACATCCTTAGCGAAATAATGGCTTCCATTGTCTGAATTGTGCATGATGGAGAGTGCCACAGGTAATAACATGGAGCGCGTCAGTGCCGATGCTAGTGCAGTGCATGGGCAAGTGCACGAGCGAACAGATGATAGTGCTCCTAATAGAAGAGGTCGTGGAGGCAGTGGGCATGGGAGAGGGGGCTGTGGCAGAGACGGTCGAGGTCGAGGCGGTCGAGGGCGTGGGCGTGGCGGAATCAGTGAGCGAGATCGATTGATTGGCAAACTTCCTGCTGCTCTTCAACACCCTATCGCCAATGGTGGTTGGGAGCTGCTGTCAGAACGAAATAGTGCTGCTTTTGAGATCATTACCGAAGAAGAGTACGCTGATAAATACAGCTCAAAGAAACTGAGAGAAACATTCATTCACATGGCTGATAGTGTTACTACCCATTGCACCAGGTATGGCAAAGACAACGACAATCCATCTGTTTTTAGTACACTATTCTCCCGTAATGCTGCTGAGATGATCCAAACGCACACGACAGAGCTGTTGGTGAAGGATGGGTACAAGCCCCTTACAGTGTCAAAACTATATCAATTTGTTGCAACGATGCTTATTCTCAGTTGCATCAGGATGCCCACAAAGAAGTCTTATCAAGACTTTGCACCATTTATTGAAGCAAAGCACAAGGTAAAGATGATGTCCTACAGCCATTTTACTCAGATTTGTAAACGTCTCCGTGGATATAAAATATCAGACCGGACGAGTGATGATGATGCAGATGATGTATGGCTACAACAGAAGAGCTGATTGTGGCAACTGGAGCCGCTTCAAAAGGCAATGTTTGAATCTTCTATAGAACTTTTATGGAATAAGAAATCAGGCGAACTAGTTTTGGATGATGAACTTGTTGGTTCCCATGCTGCTGATGTAGAAAGTCAGAATCACAGTGAGAGAAAGGCAGGAAAAGATGGTCCAGTCGCCAATGCCATTGCAGACTCGCACCTTGGCGTACATTATGGATTTCGTTTGCATCTAAGTGGAGAGACTACACTTGAAAGTATCCAACAATTGTTGACTCGTCCACCTACGTTAAAATCCATCCAGCATGATGTTGAGATCAAGTTTGACAGAGGATATGGAAAAGTAGCTATATTGTTAACTGTGGGTGGAAAAGGATACTCCATGAGAACCGTAGCTTACGAAATTGAATCCAAACATCCCTTCATCAAGTCGGCCGATGCAGTAAACTTCAACAAGACTTTGACTCGTCGAGGTGTATGGCCTGAGCTTGAAGAAGATGGCAATCAAGAAGGTAGTCATCTCAATTCAAGTCAGGATGCAATGGTTACTGTGTTTAAAGAGATTGAACTGTTTATACTTGACGGTACAGAGATTGGGGGCACACAAGTTACATACGCAAAGAAGGCAATGGAGATCGGCCCAGATATTAGTCAGGAAGGAAATGGCAGCAGACGATCTACGGTTGATGTTCACGCCTATGACATTCGTGATGTACACAACAAGAAGAAGGCAGTGAAAGATATTAGATTTTTTAGCACTGGTGGAAGAGATAACGAAACAGCAGTTGTCTGGGTTGCTATGGAAAAGAACAAAGGTAATATCCATAAGAAAAGTTTTGTTCTCCAACACAAAGCTTCGTCTGCCAGGTCCTTCATTGAGACAGAATTACAATTAAATTGTCGGAGCTGGACAGTGAAAGACAAAACGGCAGATTGGTTTGTTCTTAGAAGGTTTCGAATGATGGGAACTATGGGGGCTAAGTTGTCATCTCACGTATTACCTGATGAAAATGATAGGGAACGGGATACTGAATTGGCCACAATTATGGACAACTGCATCAAGCAATGGTTTGGACGACATAAATCAACTGAGGCAATGAAGCAAGGATCCGCAAATGAGCCCATGATTCTTCAGCACCTGCAAACCGTTGAATGGATTGAAGAGGTATTTGAAGTTGGGATGCTACAGTCGACACCAGAAGAAGCAGGACATTGGGTTGCGGTTTCTCCTGACGGTATAGTTATTGGACGTATTTCTTCCGATGATGGTCTGTTCCAAGAAGATGAAAGGCAGATAATGTTTGTGGAGATGGAAACGAGACAGTTGGTGGATACCACTAGCAAAACGGCATTAGAAAAAAGGCCAAACATGGTCAGAAAGTGTTTGTGATTATGCCGACGATGTATTTAACGATTGTGTTCCCAGCAACAACCGCAAGCAATTTGGTACTTCAATTTAAGTATAGGGTCTCTTTCTCTTCCAGTCAACTTGTTTTGCAGGGAATGCGTTAAGACATTCAGTTTCTTTTTCACTGAGCTTTCTGTTGTTATCATTCCCTCCCACAATTGCTGTTTTCAAGTAACTAGATACACAAAATATGTCAACATCAGATTGACATCTGGAGAACAAACAATGGTACTCCAATGAATTGACCAACAAAAAGTCTCCAGTTCAAAGGAAATGGTTACTCCCAACCTGGGAAAACTGAAATAACAAAGTATGTCATCCAGCAATCCGTAATCACTGTCGTTGATATGAACTTGAATGACTGAATAAGTGAAATCCAAGTCAATATGTGCACGGAGGTAGACATTAACTCCAAATGCAATGCCATTGAATATTTGCATGGCATTCCCATCCGTAGCATTTGAAGGTTTGATGGATTCCCAGGGAGACAGCTCTCTAGACTCTTTAATGTGACGAATAGCATCTGTGCCAGCATAGGAATAGAAAGCATGCTCACTTTGTTTCACCGCACTCACAATGGAGTCCCAATCTTCCTTTGATGCACCAACCAAATTGAAATTACCTGATTTGACGCCTGGAGCGTTCCTTCTTGCCCTTGATCCAACACAGCAATATTTACTATTGCCAAATATGGTCTTGCTATCACCCCTGACCAACTTGTTCTTTTTCCTGGCTACATTTGACATGTCGTTACAGAGAGCCCTGGCATCACTGTTAATCATTAACACTTCATTCCTTGGCAACAGGATGAAGCTGGGGTCCATTTCTCCATTTTGGTACATCAGTCCCTGGTAGCAAGAAGTAGGAGAACAGATTTCAAGATGTCCATCGGCAATACGATGCCAACACCATCCACTAACTTCAGGATTGCAGATGGGTGCTGTTGGGATGTCAACACCGCCATCAAATACAACCACGTTCTCCTGTAGATAGTGGGTAGAGAATTTCTTACCAAAGTATGTCCGTTCATCGGTAGGGCCAATAATAGCCAGGAGGTCAGACTGTTTAGCAGTCTTTTTCTTCTTATGTCTCAGATGGTGCTTAATAGCACTCCTGGACAATGGCCGAGAAGATGATTTGTGGAGCCACGTAGCAGCAGCGGCTCTTGATCTCATTGATGACACTCCAGTTTTGGATGCAAATGTGTGACAAAATCATTTGAAGGACTCTGTACACTCCGAGCGATCTCACCATCAACCATCAAATAGTTGATTGTCGAATCACATAGTGGTTTTCATTCTTGGATGTGGTGGATTGTTTGTAAATGGCTTTGTCAATGGCCTTCTTGGATGAGGTGTATTTTTCACTAGTTGCTTTGTTACTGCCTTTATGAGTGATGAGGGAATGTACTACAGCTGGAGTTCCTTCCTGATGTATGTGGCCATCTCGCACATTGTCACTGGTAAATGCATGAGAATTCAATCCATCACCAGTCATGGATGATACTTTAATGGATCCACGAGCAGAGGGGAAACGTATTACCGTGGAAGCGTGTACCTCACCCATTTTGAGGGATCAAAATCTCTCGCCTGCCATGGATGAATTAGTGATGGCTTTACGAGAGACGGGAGAGATTATTTCCATGGAATCTACAATCTCGTCTTGGTGACCGACAATGGATGATTCTTCGATGGTTTGATGATGAGCGGTTAAACGTACTCCCATGGTAGTACTATCTCGACCGACGTCGCCATCGCACGCGTCGTAGATCAATTCGCGCTACGTCTTTCCATTCCTGTTGATGGACGATTTGTCAATGGCCTGATGAGCAATGGGGGAACGTACTCCTGTGGGAGTTCTATCCTGACCTATGTCACGGTCTTGCGCATCTTTGACTGTTTCGCGGTACGTCTTTCCAATACTGGCGATGGACAATACGTTGAAGGCTCGACGAGTGACGGGGGAACGTACTCTCGTAGGAGTTCTATCCTGACCTACATTGCCGTCTCGTGCATCTTTGATTGTTTCGCGGTACGTCTTTCCAACACTGGCGATGGACAATTCGTTGATGGCTTGCCAAGCAACGGGGGAACATACTCCCGTAGGAGTTCTATCCTGACCTACGTTGCCATCTTGCGCATCTTTGGATCCAAACTGTTGCCAAGGGAAATTGCTCCACATACTGGTGAAATAATGATGTTTGTGGTCCAGGTCCCAACAACCATCATGGGTGGTGGTTGGTGAATTCCATCCATTTAGTGTACAAGACATAAGCTAAGCTAAAGTTAAAGGTAATATCAATTGAGTTGTATTTGAGAATTGTGTTTTAAGTTGTTGGGGGAGCTGTGATAGTAATGATAGACCTACCCTGATTCATGCGTGATATGAAGGAGTGGATTGGAGTTAATAACTGTTTGTGAATGAACTGTCTTGTTGGAAGCAAAAAAGCTGAGGCACAAAACAATACGAGTTTGGAATTACTTTTGATTGGCACACACCTTACTACCTCGCACAGAGATATCATATTTTGGGGGGTTGCACAGAGCTCGTCTCTACATAGGATTTGTCCCAAAAGGGTGACTTACGTGTCACCCTTTTGAGAACACGTACGCTGTGGTAATTCTACATAAAGGGTGACAAAAGTGACCCTTTTCAAAAGTGTTGGGATATGTAGCATGAATGTTAATATAATATTATTATATTTATTATGCACGACTGATCGGTGCCACAAATAGAAGAATGGATACCATATATACATCAAAAATGTACGTACCTCTCTAGAGAACGATAATCAAAAATTGAACTTAGAACATAGAACATATTACAATCTAAACAGATGTCGCTAGAAAGCTAAAATAGGTTTTCAAAATTTGTTAGATCTAGAGTGGACGATTTCAAAAAATGAAATTGCTAGTAGTGAAGAAATAAAGATCTAGCTTAGAAAATCTACTTCATACTTAGAAAATCTAGGATCTGCGGTCATTCCTAAAGTATTTTTTAAGATCCTAGACGATGATTCGTTTAGATCTTTTATCAGAAAAGAATCCTTCTCAAGAAAGTCTCCAACTCGCCCAAAGGCATAAATAAACTGTTCACCTATGGACATTGGCAAATTAATTGGGGATTGGTTTTCTTTTGGAGAATTTCCTTGATAGACTCGGGCCAGCTGCTAAGACAGCTGCCTAGTTGCACACGCGTCGTATCGCCCTACCTGTAGCCAGCTAAGGACTACACTAGACGGACATAGGACGTAGGACCTCCATACCCTTACGTACAACGTTATCCTACTCAGTACAGACTGTCTTCTCACTTGCCTGTAAGACGACGAAATGAGCGGGAGCACCACACACGCCGTCATCTTACAATGCACATCATTGTGTGGACACTCATGTCCTCACAAATCCTCTCCTTTGATTGCTCGACCGACCCGACCAATCGAAACACTAGCTTCCTCTAGGCTAACACCCTCCGAAAAAGTTTTCACTGTTTCCCTCCGCTTGCGCGTACGCTCCGGCTTCTCCTCCACCATGTCCTCCGTCTTTTCCCGCGCCCAAGGTACGTATCCGGTTGCCATGGGTTCGATCTGCCAATGCAGTGGTTCCGACCATTGGGCGGCTCTCGTTCCTTCCTGCACGGATGTGGAACCTACCACGTCCTGGGTTCCTCTCGAACGCGCTCCGGCAGTTCACCCGCTCCTGCCACGGCAGCTCCTCGCTCGCACTCGCGATACCTCATACAGGTCCCCTGTCTCACTCCTCAGTTTCGACCACTTCCGGTCTGACTTCCACGCCCACTCGGGTGCTCTCCCCACCCTCGCTCATCACGCTCCACAAGACCAGCAGCGCCGATGCGGCCACGCTCGACTCCAGTTTCAAGAAGTCCCTCTCCAATGCCAAACGCATCCTCGCGCTGGCGAACAACAACCTGTTCGCCGGGTTTTTACGTGATCACGCCCCACAAGTGTATCCGCCCGGTCTTCCAACCACAATGCTGCACACTAACCGACCCAGACGCCGGGATCGAACTCGAGTACCTCGTCGGCCACAGCAGCAACGACCCCAGGTTCCTCAAGGCAGAATACACCCCGGTGGAAGTCGCCGGCACGTACGTCTGCCTTGTCGACACCGCCTCCGCCGACGTCCCGGCCTGCTACCGCTCTGGCCCCGCCTTCACGGCCGCCGATATCACGGGTACTCACACCCTCGACCTCCAGGAAGGCACCACCTACAAGGCGGTCCACCTCCCTCTCTCCCTGCCCATCCCCTATGGCGTCAATGACACCGCCAAAGGTACGGTCACCAAGTCCACCATGGACATCCTCGACACCACAGTCGCGGACGGTGCCTTCTGGGCACGATGCCTCCTTGCCCACGACACGGCTCGTTTCGACGAGCTTGTTCGCTGCACCGCCGACGGCATTGGTAAAGTCACGAACCGGCTCATCCTCCCGCGCATCCACTCCGGGCAGTCCTGGGGTCAACCCTCGAGCTGCAAGCTCACTCCCGTCGGCGAAGATGAGGAAGACGAAGCAAAACCGGCCATCGACACCCTTTCCGCGCGACTCCTCGAGATCTCCAACCTATCCACCCGCAGCGTCGCCCCGCCCGCCACGGTGGCCACCTTGCACGGCGAACTCGACGGCCTGGATCTCACCGTCATTGGCAATGCCACCCTGCCTGTCCCTCGGAAGACGGGCGCCATGGCACCAGAGTCCATCCAGAAGGACACACCTCTCAACGAGCGCCTACGACCGCGCTGGCTTCGCGAACCTTGGCTGGGACCGCATTGCCGAGTCTCTCCATCTCCCCACGCTCACCAAGAACAGAGAATGGCTCTACTGCAGCCCGGACAGGGCAGGCATCAACGAGGCCATGGCAAACATGTTCGCCAACATTCCTGAAGCCCTCCCACCGCGAGGTAGACCTCCCTCGCCACGACCCTCTCGTGTATGCCCAGTACGCGTCGAGCTACTATGAGGTTTCCACGATGCAATCCATTGAGCTAACCGGCGAGAGCAAAAAGCGCTTCCGCTTCTTCTACCTCGTCCCGGACTCCAAGTCCCTCGCCGAGGAGCGCGAATCTGCTTCTTACGACCGCCAAGCCGAGGAACTCCTCGGCTAGGCCACGACAAACCTCAGCAAGGTCAACACGACCATCACCACGAGCACGGCCATTAACACCGTGTATCATCTTTGCGCGTACCTCGCGAACATCTGCGCCGTAATCGAAGCCCAGTTTGCTTGCGACCTGTCCCTCCAGGACGCCCGGACCTGCGCGTTGCACCTATCGTCTGCCTCCATGCGCGCCTCTCTGAAAAAGAGCAATCGACCCCACAAGCCACTTGTCCTGTGGACTGTGCAGATGCTCAACCAGCTGAGCATCCTGCTCACGCATCCACTCCGCCACACCAAGAACACTTATCTCCTCGTCAACGACAGGATCGCCGAGATCGCGACCGACAAGTTCGTCGAAGCCTTTGAGCTCCTCGACGATTGCGTCGGCACCCTGCGAAAATTCGAGTGCGGTATGCGGGGACTATCCCGTCCTGTCCTCTCCTCCAGGCCGACGAGGCAAAGACCGCCAAGTCTAAGCTCGACAAGAGCGCAAAACGCGCTACCAGCATTGACCATGCCGGAACGGGCCTCGTCACGCCAGACCCCAAGCGCCTAGCGCGGGAAAACCCGGGACTCCACGCCGTCCCCTGACAACCTCTCTGGCACTCTCGTGTACACCGGGTCGGCCGCGAGCTCGCCCGGCTTCAGGCTGCCCTGCTCCTCGATCAAGGCGCCGGCTACCGCTTTGGGCGGGTCGACACAAATACGAATGTCATTGCCGACGGCATCTCACGATACCGCGGCGAAACGTCTCTCACTCACGACTTCCCTCTCCTCCTCTCACACAGGCCCCCAGCTTGCTTGGTTGTCGGCGCTTCCTCCCCAATGCGACCTCATCTCCTCGATTGTGGACGTCCTATTGCGGACCATTGTTGGATCCTCTCACTGCAAGCAAGCAGTTACTGATCGATCCCGGAAGATTCACTTCCTCTCTTGGTGCCACGACGTAGGCTTACCCGACCCCTGCACGCCGGAGTTACCCCTTCAGGGCTGCATTGGGTACTCGCTACGCCATCTCGCTCATCCGCGGCCGCACCATCACTGGCATGCGAATTCGGCATGCGACGCTGCTCGGTACATCAAGCAGGCCTGCACTCTGCACACCGACCGCGGGCTACCCTGCCCTCATCAGGCCGACATTAACTACGTTAAAATAATGACCAATGTGATTAAAGAGTATGAAGTAGTTCCTAAACGTAAGGAGATGATCTCCGATAACATGGTTCACTACATCGCTAACCTCGCCTCCCGCGCCTCTGCGGACTCACTCGTCCGCGCGATTGCAGACTGGATTGCACTCGGCTCCCTACACCGCTTCCGAATCGTGGTGCAATGACCACCATGCATCCTTCGTCACCATCGATGATCCTAATTGGGGCGATCGCCAGTCCGCCCTGCCCGTCGTCGCGGAGGATTTCAGTTTCTCCACATCCACAGGACGCCGTCCACGCATGTCGTCACACCCGGCGCCGACATAACCTTCACGACCCTCTGCTTCCGCAAAAACAATAACAATGGCCAATCCCTCACCTACCGGCGCAGGACGGACTCCAACTGGATGTGCCCGACACAAGCCAGTCTCGACATCGTCCGGCGTGCTCAACGCCGGACTCCCAGCGGCTGCCCCGCCAGTCTACCTCGACCCAACCACAGGGACCCGGCGACAGATCACAGCTGCCCAGTTCGCCAGCTTCCCGCGCCACGCCGCCACAGTCTCGACATTCCCGGCCGGTCACAAGGATCTCCTCGCCTGGTCCTGCCACTGACGATGCGGCCACGGCGGCCAACCTCCTCCACCGAGCCCGGTTCTCCGACTCTTACATCAAGAACCGCCTCCTGGCGCAGAGCGACACATTCCTCATGTATCTCCGCGAACACATTCTACACGGCCGACCAGCACACGAAGGCCATCACCCTCGGGCTCGATCATCCCACACGGAGCACGAACCCTTGAGCTGCACGAGGAACTCCTCTGCGCCAGCCCAGCCTAACGGAACCACGCCAACGCCGGTCCACAGCTTCTTGACAAACTGCGATACGTGCTAGTCTTTAACAAATAATCTTTAGGTTATTCAAACAACTTCCATTACACCAGTTACTGCTCAATACACACACTTTACTATTAACTTAGCAAATCACTCTACTGCTCATTACAACACAAACTCAATCGCCCCCCTCCCCTCCCTGGCCAGTCAGAGTGCACAACTCGCGAACATACCCGGTGCCAACAAGACGTGGCTGGCTCGGGCAGCGACCCGCGGGCGCAACCACTCGGCGGTACTTCCCCGCCTCGTATTCCTCCTCCGTCATCTCGGCGTCCCGCTGTCCCATTTGATCTCCAGCTGCTCGTTGGCCGACTCGCGGTAGTTGTAGTCCGCTCCTGTTGACGCACACAACACACAATGTCAGCTCGTCCGACAGTGATGACTTCAAGCACCCCGGGACTCACCGGGACAGAACTCCACCGTGTACCACCTCAGTACAGCCCGAGGGCCCCGGGCGTGTGGTTCGGCCCATACACCATGCCGTCAACGACGGCCCGGAACCTGTTGTTCGGGTTCCCCTCGAAACTGCCCTTGGCTGGATGGCGCGCGAACAACTCCGCCAGGGTCTCTTCCACCCCCCACCAAAGCATCTGCAGCGAACAACCTGCGCGTCAGCACCTTACAATTCATTGCTCCACCTTCACGTCAGGACTCACCTGGGTCTCGCACCCACCCAGCTCCTCAGGAATGACACATTTCACCCAAGACGTGGAGCAACCCGAGCGCCGCCAGCACACGGTCGGCCTCGTCGGGCAACCCACGCGCCGACCAGTCGACTGCCTCCCTTGAGGACACGCCCAGGAACACGGCGCCGCGGTCCCGCCCCAACCGCCCCGGCACGAAGTCCACACCTACCATCCGCTGCTCCGATGCGGCGTCGATTGCTCGCCGCCACCAACTTGTGAAACGCGAGGGGCCACACCGGCTGGCCCCCGAGCACCTTCAGGTGCACCCGGTCATTCCCATCCCGATCACCCAATCCCCATCCACTCGCGGTCGTGCTCAGGCTGCTGCCTGAACCAGCAGACATCTCTTCCGCTGACATCGTCTCAGATATTTTTGCCCTCCCCACGCGCGGGCTTCATCCCCACGATATTACTCCACCCGGTCACCATGCGACCAGATGCCTCCCATACCTCATGAACAGATTTTTCTTTTCTTTTCTTTTTCCCGCCCTGCCCACATATGGCCGTCCTAGATGCCTTCACCTCTTCGCACTTTGTGTCACCCCGGTGCATGACGCCATGTCTCTACGACTACGACAACGACTTTCCTCAACATGCCACACTCCACCGCGCCTCCACTCCAGGAGCATGGGTAGTCGCGACGAGCTTCAGCCAAGCGTCACAGTACACGAGGACGCATACTTGTCTAGTATTAGTCCATAAGCCCGCACTTTAGGGACTTTGTTACATCCCCACGCTATGTCCCACTACCTACTACCTAGTTTTCTCTCACATACTAGCAATCTAGCAGACAGCCGCATGCAGCCTAGGACCAAGGCACCGCGTGGTTATTCTGCTTGCAGAATATCCTTGATAGACTCGGGCCAGCTGCTAAGACAGCTGCCTAGTTGCACACGCGTCGTATCCCCCTACCTGTAGCCAGCTAAGGACTACACTAGACGGACGGACGTAGGACCTCCATACCCCACGTACAACATTATCCTACTCAGTACAGACTGTCTTCTCACTTGCCTGTAAGACAACGAAATGAGCGAGCACCACACCGTCATCTTACAATGCACATCATGTGGACACTCATGTCCTCACAAATCCTCTCCTTTGATTGCTCCACCGACCCGACCAATCGAAACTAGCTTCCTCTAGGCTAACACCCTCCAAAAAAGGGTAGTCGCGACGAGCTTCAGCCAAGCGTCACAAGTACACCGAGGACGATACTTGTCTAGTATTAGTCCATAAGCCCGCTACTTTAGGGACTTTGTTACATCCTTACACGCTATGTCCCACTACCTACTACCTAGTTTTCTCTCACATACTAGCAATCTAGCAGACAGCCGCATGCAGCCTAGGACCAAGGCGCCGCGTGGTTATTCTGCTTGCAGAATATCCTTGATAGACTCGGCCAGCTGCTAAGACAGCTGCCTAGTTGCACACGTCGTATCCCCTACCTGTAGCCAGCTAAGGACTACACTAGACGGACGTAGGATGTAGGACCTCCATACCCTACGTACAACGTTATCCTACTCAGTACAGACTGTCTTCTCACTTGCCTGTAAGACAACGAAATGAGCGGGAGCACCACACACGCCGTCATCTTATGCACATCATTGCGTGGACACTCATGTCCTCACAAATCCTCTCCTTTGATTGCTCCAATCGACCCGACCAATCGAAACACTAGCTTCCTCTAGGCTAACACCCTCCAAAAAAGGGTAGTCGCGACGAGCTTCAGCTGCGCCAAGTACACGAGGGACGATACTTGTCTAGTATTAGTCCATAAGCCCGTTACTTTAGGGACTTTGTTACATCCTTACACGCTATGTCCCACTACCTACTACCTAGTTTTCTCTCACATACTAGCAATCTAGCAGACAGCCGCATGCAGCCTAGGACCAAGGCGCCGCGTGGTTATTCTGCTTGCAGAATTAGTTTTCTTTTGGCTTTTTCAATGTCTACTACTATTCCTCTGTGAAAATGATAAGGTATCCACTTTTCTTTTGGGTGATTAGTTTGCTTTTAGTGGATTGGTTTTTCCATTCAATGACAAAGGTAACTCAAAAACCAGTCCTGTGCAAGGATCGCCAGTGTCATAAAAAGGAATTGGTATATGAGAACCACGTGAGAGTGAGATACAATACTGTAAGTATGTACATATATTTATATCGGAGACACAAATGAGTTCTTTTGCGTATTAATGTGTGTACATATTTACATATTATGGATGTCTGTTCATACCATTGTTTTAAAGCCCAGAAATTAATTATGCCTGTTTTCGCCCCACTGTCCTGTCACAACCCCATTGCTCACGTGTGAGGGATATTATAGAAATTATTTTTTAAAAGATAAATGTAGTTCCCTTAACGCCTATGCAGAATTTGTCCATTTTTAGCAAGCTAGCGGATAATTAGTACAATTGCAGATTATTTGTACAATTGCAGATTATTTGTACTATTGCAGATTACTTGTAATATTGCAGATTATTAGATCCTGTACTATTCTCCTACGTGAGAATCTGCTAGATTTCTAGAGGGTTGGAGGATTTCTAGCGGATTCATAGATAATATGTACTATTGCAGATAATTCGTACAATTGCGGATACTTTGCGCAATTGAAGATTTTTGGCGCATGCGCAAAGCAGTTGTGTGGGTCTAAAAATACATGTGCAAACATATTAATATGACAATTTCCGCGCAAAATCAAGGATTTCCTTAGCCTTTGATAAGATAATACCGAGATATGTGGTACGGTATTGCACAATACACATCTGCTCAGGCCCTTCTCTGGCAATTGGCGAAGAAGTAGTCATACCGTATACCTCGGATCACAGGACCCCACGGATTATAAGCTCTTTTTTACCCGATTTTGTGACCATTGGGAGTCACCGGGAGAGCTACAGTTTTAGTTTAGTTAGATGGGAGAAAATATTGGAAAAACACAAATGTCAATAGAATTAGCCCCTTGGGACTCATAATCCGGTGGTACGTATAACCTGGGAAATA
>JABMIG010000160.1:362500-364700 GCA_013187285.1 Cyclotella cryptica | reverse complement strand
CCAAATGGTCAGTGAAATTTCCAGATTATAAGTTATATATTGACACCATAGTGCTATCCTTTTAGTAAAAATCATTTTTATTATAATTATTTATCAACGGACATAAAAACATACGGGGTCAAAAAAACCACTGCAGGGTCATGCTGCGTCTTGGAAAAACCCTAGAACACATCTGATCCACAATTGTTATGTACATAACAATGCCACAAACATACCACAGATGCCATGAGCGCAAGAAATATCAATGTTATATATATCATATCCAAAGAAATAATGATTGTGACATCTCTAGAAGGGTCTTACCTGAGCGGTCTGGTCATGCTGGCTAGCAAAATGATCTGAATTTTGCTGTTATATACATAACGACGTCACAAATATACCATGTTGCGTGGGATGAAAAGGTTCGTCCATGTTATATTCAAAAACACATTTGAAAATAACAAACTTTTTCTCAACTACCCTCTTACCAGTCATTCGGAGGTTATATTTATAACCAAGGTATAAATATACCAGATTCCTGCCCCTGTCAGAACTTCAGTTATCGAAAAGCACAATGCTATCATCAGTCGCATACATAACAAATTGGCCTTACTCTCAAAAGCCATAAGCCATGCTCTTGTCCATTCCAAAAATATTGACACCATATTTCCTCCAAATCCAAAATTATCGACACAATGTTGCAGCCATTTCTTCATCATCATGGACCTGCGCCATCCAAAAATATCGACAAGAAATTCCCCTGCGCGGTCCAAAAATATCGATACAATACTTCATGCAAATCCAAAAATGTCGACACCATACTTCCTGCGCCGTCAAAAAACATCGACACCATACTTCCTGCGCAATCCAAAAATAGCGACACCATGATGCAGTGACATCAAAAATATCGACACCATACATCCTGCGCAATCCAAAAATATCGACACAATACTTCCTTTGCAAATCAAAAAATATTGACATCATACTGCCTGCAATCCAAAAATCGAACATCCGGCGCAATCCCAAAATCGAACATCCGGCGCAATCCCAAAATATTGAAACCATCTTCCTTGGGTTTGGGTGCTCACCTGTTCTTGCTTTCATCTTTCTTGTTTAAATACATAACATCGTCATGTCTATAACACATGCCATCAATATGAGTCACTAGTGTAGAAAAGTAAGGATTCTTCTGATTAGAAACCATTGGTAAACAAATAATAAATATAAAGATAAAAATAGTGCAGCTTTCCTCTGCTTTCTCTTACCTCTGTAGGTGGCACACATCATGCTTGACACCCGAAGTTATGTAGATAACAATTTTATGTACATAACGAAGAAGGAAAAGTCATATACATAATAAATCGATTTTGTGCAAACAGAGGATCAGTTAGTTGTCATTCGGTTTCCTTCTATGTGAAAACGCACGACCACGTAAAAATTCTTACCATACCACATCATGCTTGAAACCCAAAATTTTATGTAAATAACATGTTATGTACATAACGAACACGTGAGTACGAGAAAAGTTATATACATAACAAATCGATTTCGTGCAAACAGAGGATTGGATAGTTGTTGTCAGTCTATTCGAAAACGCACGATCACGTAAAAATTCTTACCATACCACCTATCAAACAGGTCGATGGTGAAGTTCGCACGATTCGCGAAGTGAACGTGAAGTGAGCTTCAGTATGGTTGGCTGAGGCACAACAAACATATTATTCTTTCTTTGCAGTTCGTGAAGTTGGTCATAGTGATGAAGCAGGATGGGTCACAGGACGTGAGGCTCATGTCCTGTGACGACAGCCGAACGAAATCATGCAAACAAACAACAATCAAAAACAAGTCCACCGGACAAGTCGGCCGCCCAGCCCTCTAACCCCAGCATGCATTCCACCACAAATTTGTCCCTTGTAGTCCTTGTGATGGTGGTACAAATCCATCACCTCAGCAAAACAAGCAAAACAGTTCATGTTTGTCATGGTCGGTCATTTTTATCCTGGTAGTTTGGCTTGGTGGTCCAGAAGCATTGATGCAGCAGCCTCCACCACAGCATGACACAAAAATTAGCGACGTGGCATGAAATTGAAAAATGTGCCAGAAAAACGGCATTTTTGTTATCAAAAACCTTAATTTCTGAATATGATTGAGAAGATGTTTTTAAATGACATTCAGACATTTATAAAAATATATGTACAAATTCATTGAAGTCGTTTAAATA
>JABMIG010000160.1:350000-357500 GCA_013187285.1 Cyclotella cryptica | reverse complement strand
AGGCAATACAAGGTAGTCAAGATACAATCAATTGTCTACCAGGTCTGGTCTCTTCCTGTTAAATTTTCTGACATGGAGAAAAAATCTTGTTGCTGCCCATTGGCAATCTGATCATTACCTAGCCTTCCCCATGCGTCATTGTTTCATTTTTAAGGGTGACATTACAAACAACGTTGACAAACATTTGGTCATTACTTTCAGAATCACAAGAGTTACTTGGTTTTGTCTTATCTCTCACATTTATCATAGAATGGTTCCTACAGAGACAATCAATTTATGTTGGTGAGATTATTCCTAACATCCTGCAGAAGATTATGGATTGTTGGAGAAAGAAATCATCAAAATCAAGACACAGATGATAATACAACTCAGAAACCCTGGCCAGGAAAAACCAGAAAGGCTGATGACGGGCATCATCAAGAACAAACAAGAAATAAAAACCTGTCGATATGAGAAAGGCAAATTACCTCTGTCTCATAAACATTGGTGACATGATTAAAGATTTTGGCTGCGTGAGACTTTGCTGGGAGGGTGAAAATGAGACTCACATTCAAAATGACAAGAGGGAGTTCTACCATGAATAGCATACTGCACAATATCTCAAGACCATTCTGACTAAAATGTTAAGGACTGATGTCTTGGATCATTTCATAAGAAAAATCCCTTCTCAAAGGCAAAGAAATATTCTCAGACCAGTCATGTAAGGAGTTACAACACAGGGCTGAAATATGCCACGGTGGAGGATATTTTCTCACATAATGACATAGTTTCTAGAGTGATTAACAAGAAAAGAAATCTCTTGGTATATTTTGAAGATTCACCTGCCAAAAGAATTGGTGCCCGCCCTCTCATTTTTTTTGACAGAAAGAGAGTTGGAAATTTAATCTTTGGTACTGAGAAACAATGCCACAAAATCAGCATTCACAAGTGTACAAGAGCATGGTGGAACTATTGGAGGACTGTGGTGACTTTTTGATACTCTTGAGAGAGAAGGATACACACATATAAACAACTCAATAAGAACCATGATCTGCCACATCTGGAGGGTCAGAGATAATAATAATATGGGAACATTTAGGTTACTTATACCACTTAGAAATGTCCTACTAATGAAATAGTTTTTTTGTGGTAAATTGTCTGGTTTGTATACTCTTCCATAATTATCTCCTAAATTTTCATAAACTCACTTGTCTCTTTCTTTGATACATTGAATTCTAAGCTCCTTCCAGAAGGGGTGTCACTTGCACTCTTCGTGTCATTATTCTTTCCCCATTTCTTTCTTTTCTTCATACTATTTGTCAAACATACAGCAGTCCTTGGTACCAAATGGTATCCTGATTCATCATGAACATTTCAGACACTCTGTCCCTCCCTGGTACAAAAACAAAGTCATATATGATCTTGTCAAAGGAGCTCCACAACACCAATCAATATTCTCTTGGTTGAAGTTAATTGATTTCACATCAAGATGAGCACTATCAATGATGTGGTATTCAACTTGGCTCATCTCTGAGGATATGATAGGTGAAATACCAATATCACAACCCACTCTTGACTCTTGAACAATTCCTTCCAATTCCAATGGAGTTTTCTTCAACTTTTTTGGCTCACAATGGGATATTTTATCAATCAACTTTACTGAGAGTTGGAAAGTCTCTGTTGCTCAAATGGAACTCAGGGTAGTGGCCTGATTGGATTTTTGTTTACATTCACCATATCAAAAATGTCCATAGCCCTTGTTTTTGCAACTCAGGTGAGTTACCCACTACCAACAAGGTATCTATCTGCAGTTATTTTGTTGACCAATCTTCAAACTAGCAGAAAAACATTTCATGACCAATAGTCAGAACACCTGCTAATCTTGCACAGATACATTCACAACGACAACTGACTATGATATCACCATTAAGACTATAGACAAGACAAATGACATTGTCTCTCTTTAAAAGCTTGTGTCAATGAACTTCATGGGCTGATGTGGGACTTCACCAAGCCATCCAAACACCTCAACTTCATTGATATTTAACATTCAGCAAGAAAATGTTTAACAGGACTTCACAATGAAATCTGCACACCTCAACTTCAACAAAAAATCTGTACCTCGCCCCCCAATCAGCATGCTTACCGGGAGTACTTTATCAGGCCTAGATTCCAGCAATATCCTATGAATCTATGAGCTTTGTTCACAGAAGGACAAATTTGAAAATTGCCTCCACAATTTCTTCTTCTCCCCATTACGCCAAAAGAACAGTCACTAATGAAAAATCATGAAACTCTGTTCAGAAGAACACTCTTAAATAATCTTCAAACTACAAGAGCGTAAAAAGCAACTCGTTATAAAAGCCAACATCAACCAGGATTCATGGGGAAATCATGTGAGGCACCACAATGGTCATCCTCCTCTTGACATAATAATGTACAAGAGAGCAGTCAATTAACTATCTAACAATTGCACACAGCCATACCAGAAACTCAACAATATCTTCTTCATCTGCAATCTGTGAGCATGCTCAGGACCAAAGGTATGATCATTTGTTGGCTGGATGTCCTGTCATTTTACCATAAACTTCAGCAATTTTTCCATCACAAACTACATGCATTTCCAGGAAAAGACAGCATTGTCAGGTCTTGGCTGGTAGCCAACTTCCCCTTTAGTTCTGTGTGAGGGTCTCTATCCAAGCTGTACCTAGTTCCACACTACTTACTATCCTCTACCTATAACTTGGGGGAGGATGGTTTCAAAAAACCACGACACCATCCACATTTTTCCCCATAAATGGGGTGCCTGAGGACTGGTTAATGGGTACAGTATGATCGTAACTACACAAACGTTTGTCATCACGATCTCGGTGGATGACCGAGATTCTGGCATGATTATGTATATATTGAATATAATTTAATGTGATATACCATCGGACATGCATGTATGTATGTAATTAATCTATCAGAAAAATCGTAATTCCAGTGAGTGACCAAATATACAAAAGTATTATTATTTTAGATGAGATGATAACTTGTAGCACATCCATTGGGTTTTTTAATACTATCAGATTTCCATTGCATTGTGTTGTCTTTGAAGTAGAGTACTCTCTGAGTGGTTGGCTCAGTTCATGATTTGAGATATTTTTGGTCAGATTTGGTCGGCTTCCTGGAAATTGTCAGTGAATTTATGAGATTTTAAGGGTATTTTATATTTATGGTCAGTTTTGGTCAGTTTCCCCAGATGGTCACAAAACAAATGGCTTATATAATATATTTAATCGGTTAGTGGCCACAAAATATAAGAAAGCATCTGTTAATAAAAGTACATATAGATATTTTTTATTAATGTCTGCATTTATACAAATGGGTTTTATAATTGTATTAACTATACATGAGAACTAATAAAAATAATAACAAGGCACAAAAATATTTAAACGACTTCAATGAATTTGTACATATATTTTTATAAATGTCTGTATGCCATTTAAAAACATCTTTCAATCATTTTCAGCAATTAAGGGTTTTTGATAACAAAAATGCCGTTTTTCTGGCACATTTTTAATTTCATGCCACATCGCTAATTTTTGTGTAATGCTGTGGTGGAGGCTGTTGCATCAATGCTTTTGGACCACCAAGCCAAACTACCAGGATAAAAATGACCGACCATGACAAACATGAACTGGTTTTGCTTGGTTTTGCTGAGGTGATGGATTTGTATCCACCATCACAAGGACTACAAGGGACAAATTTATGGTGGAATGCATGCTGGGGTTAGAGGGCTGGGCGGCTTAGTGAGTGACTTGTCCGGTGGACTTGTTTTTGATTGTTGTTGTTTTGAATGATTTCGTTTGGCTGTCGTCACAGGACATGAGCCCCTTCACGTCCCGTGACCCATCCTGCTTCATCACTATGACCAACTTCACGAACTGCGAAGAAAGAATAATATGTTTGTTGTGCCTCAGCCAGCCATACTGAAGCTCACTTCACGTTCACTTTGCGAATCGTGCGGACTTCACCATCGACCTGTTTGATAGGTGGTATGGTAAGAATTTTTACGTGATCGTGCATTTCTAATAGACTGACAACAACTATCCAATCCTCTGTTTGCACGAAATCGATTTGTTATGTGTATAACTTTTCTTGTACTCACGTGTTCGTTATGTACATAACATTTTATTTACATAAAATTTAGGGCGTCAAGCATGATGTGGTATGGTAAGAATTTTTACGTGGTGTACGTTTTCACATAGAAACCGAATGACAACTAACTGATCCTCTGTTTGCACAAAATCGATTTATTATGTATATGACTTTTCCTTCTTCGTTATGTACATAAAAGTTATCTACATAACCGGTTGTCAAGCATGATGTGTGCCACCTACAGAGGTAAGAGAGCAGAGGAAAGCTGCACTATTTTTATCTTTATATTTATTATTTGTTTACCAATGG
This sequence comes from Cyclotella cryptica, assembly GCA_013187285.1. NCBI lineage: Eukaryota > Bacillariophyta > Thalassiosirophyceae > Thalassiosirales > Thalassiosiraceae > Cyclotella > Cyclotella cryptica. The sequence continues at coordinate 353,069 of JABMIG010000160.1, read as the reverse complement.
TTTCTAATCAGAAGAATCCTTACTTTTCTACACTAGTGACTCATATTGATGGCATGTGTTATAGACATGACGATGTTATGTATTTAAACAAGAAAGATGAAAGCAAGAACAGGTGAGCACCCAAACCCAAGGAAGATGGTTTCAATATTTTGGGATTGCGCCGGGTTGTTTTGGGATTGTGCTGGATGTTCGATTTTTGGATTGGAGGCAGTATGATGTCAATATTTTTTGATTTGCAAAGAAGTGATATTTTTGGATGCAGCAGGATGTATGGTGTTGATATTTTTGATGTCACTGCATCATGGTGTCGCTATTTTGGATGCGCAGGAAGTATGGTGCAGGAAGTATGGTGTGGACATTTTTGGATTTGCATGAAGTATTGTATTGATATTTTGGACCGCGCAGGAGAATTTCTTGTCAGGGGAATTTCTTGTCGATAATATTTTTGGATGGCGCAGGTCCATGATCGCAACATGGCATAATTATAATTGTGACGTTGTTATGTATATAACAGCGAAATTCAGATCATTTTGCTAGCCAGCATGACCAGACCGCTCAGGTAAGACCCTTCTAGAGATACGTCACAATCATTATTTCTTTGGATATGATATATATAACATTGATATTTCTTGCGCTCCACTCTGTGTGGTATGTTTGTGGCATTGTTATGTACATAACCATTGTGGATCAGATGTGTTCTAGGGTTTTTCCAAGACACAGCATGACCCTTCAGTGGTTTTTTTGACCCCGTATGTTTTATGTCTGTTGATAAATAATTATAGTAATAATGATTTTTTTACTAAAAAGGATAGCACTATGGTGTCAATTTATAACTTATAATCTGGAAATTTCACTGACCATTTGGGGAAACTGACCAAAACTGACCAAAAATATCACAAACCAAACCGCCCCCCATTGCCAGCTCTGCCTCATCCTCTTTAATTATGGCTAGAAGTGATTGCATCAGCAGTGATAGTATTGATTTAAATGTGTCCATGAGCTCACACTCTACCTCAAAATCTCTATCATCTGCCTCTTCTGCTGATAAACAACCACCCTCCTTCATCAAACAGTGAATCTACCGTGCATTTCTTTGGCACTGAGCCTATGATTACCCCATCAAGGACCTTGACACGTTATTCACTTCTGTTTCTTCCACTGTGTCTGACTCTGAATTCGTGTGCATTAACAACATTTTAAAATTGAAATTGGATTATCATTCATGCCATTTGTTATACACTTGAGGGCACGTCATACTGCATTAATCCAGAAATATAGAAAGACATTTTTGTCCCCACAAAAGCTGCCTCTCCAAAGAAGTTGGTGCAGTCCCAAGGTTCTCACTTCATTACAGTACAATCTACAAAATATTTGTGTCCATCCATTTCATATGCCATTATTGTCTAGAAATGCTTGGTGATAGAGCTCACTAGGGATTATTTGAAACCATACAAACCATGTATGATATTGATGTGTCTTAAGGCACCGCACAAGAATATCAAGTGCTTCTTTGTAGTTCGAACTATTTTTATGACTGATCAAAATAATACAAGATTTCCATGATGACTTTCGTTAGAATTCACAGGAAATTGTATCATTTTAATTGTTGCTTCCCTGTATCACATACTACATCAATTTATAATCAGTTGTGTAAAGAATGACTTGGTATAAAGATTCATCAATCAACATTGTTGACATCAATGTCAAAGTCAACATCAAAGTCATTGCCATTATATTTCCTAATCTAGCTTTTCTCATGTTGCTTAGCTTTCTTGAACCACAGCATGGTTTTTCTGTTCTTGAATTATTACCGTATCCAAAAATCACCATTCACATGAAGGATTTGAAGCTCACAAAGAGCCTGCAAAGCAAATGAAAAACCAATCGATTTTATTGCCTTTATGATGTTGTAGTTACTTTTGCTTTCTGACACTACCCCTGCTGCAAAATCTTGCCTCTACTTGGAGATCATATGTACCACAATGTCAAAGATGCTTTTTGATTGTAGTTAGTATAGGACTGAAGCTGAAGTTAGTGTCTGCAACGTAGTGAAAATTCATTGCTATCTTGAAAGTTACCCTATTTCCTTCAAAGTAAGCATATTATACCTCTCCTGCCTTTTTGACTTCCTTGCTCATCCATGCCGTCCCCCCTTCACCATTTATGTGCACAAGATGTGTGGTGACATCAAACAGGAGCAGAGGTTTCTAGACAACAATCTGGAGTCACAGGGAGTTCTACATACGGACATGTTGCCAATGACAAGGAGAAACTGTGCATAAGGGTTTTAATTCAGTGAGAAGGGAGTAAATGCTGGGAAAACACAAATCCCAATAGTAGTAGCCCTGTGGGACTTGTAGTCCAGTGACATTTATGATCTGGGTTATGTGGTGGTTTAATGTTGCAAGTCCTAAAGAAGAGGCATCATAACTGTGGGGCTGGAAACAGCCTCCTGCTATCATTATTAATAGGATATTATAAATTTACCTGTTTTTTCCTGAACCCTACAACATTCAAGGTTCCTCTACATATGATATTCTAAAGCTAATTTTAACTGTAATGGATCACAATGTGAGTGGAGTTTGACTTAATTGTAAGAAGCCAAACTCCAAACAGAAAAAACAAGAAATGAGAAAGATTATTTCCGACCATTGTGCAGGTGGATGACTGGCTGAAAAATGCATCTGGACGATGACAGGCTTCAACAATACAATCAGAGCCAGTCAATGACTGGCTGTAAAAATGCAGCAAGTCAATCTCGGCTCCACCTGGAAAGGAGAGGGTAGGAAGATACTTTCTTACTTATAGTGTAAAGGTGTCTGTTTATTGTGTTTCATCTGATGGGTGATGGGAAGAGTTGACTTAGATCTGTTGCAGCTAATCCTGGAACGTCCCCTAGTCCTGGGACTATTATTTGGATAAGATATCCAGCAGTCCTGAGAAGATATCCAGCAGTCCTGAGACTAGGGTTATTTTGAATGTTGTGGACAGCTTATCCTGGGACAGCCAGTAGTCCCAGAACTACGTGTCCATAAAGATGGGACAAACCTTCAACTAGTCCAAGGACTA